>APFE031104323.1:33240-54716 GCA_000404065.3 Pinus taeda | reverse complement strand
AAAACCCACTTCTGAAGTATGACCTTATCTCATTATTTTAGACCATCTGATCATAATGTTCATAATTCTCCTATTCATGCATTGAGGACCGAGACATCCAACAAAACAGCCACCAACAGATCATCCAAATGCACATGTAGACAAATTCATATTCAAATTGTAACAAAAGATCCCCAAATATCCAATAAATACTTACGAGTCTATGAGCTCTTCATGCAATACACAATATTTTTTCTTCCATAATCTTTCATAGGACCACTAGATTGGAGTGTGGGGCATAACTCCTATTGGGTTCAGTCAAACTTGCACCTTCGCAAAACCAATGTTAATTGTGTGGTTGTTTTTTTATTTGATGATCTTAACGTTAGTTACATAAAACCATTGAACTTTTATGGGAATGCTGCAATCCGTGTTTTACTTTAAAATATTGACTTATTTAAGAATTTATTTATATGTATTTGTACTTCCACACAAAAAACCAGGATGCCATAAATTCAAAAACAATGCATCTAAAAGAAAACCTACATATATGAACTTTGATAACTATTTTCCATTTAAGATCACACAACTTTGAGTGAGAAAAAACCTAAGGAAATTATAGAAATACTCTTCAAAAAGATGTGCTTACATTTCATTTTGGGTGGATGAAAAAAGTGTATGCTTAGACAAGTACTGAAGTCCAACAAGCATGTGAACCATATGAATATAATAGGCTGGATAAACAGTCAGGCTGGACTAATATCATGAATGAGAGGAAGGATAGCACATCTAAAGCTAGAGGCCTTGAGCCGGAAGGAGAATTATAGGAAATGGTCCAAAGATTGGAAAAATAGGAGAATGAAAAGAAGGAAGCAACAAATCTCAATAGAACAAGAAAGGAGAATGAAAGAAGAAAATGATAAGAAAAAATTGCTAAAAATGAGGAAACAAGACAAGAGAAAACAATATATTATTGAATCTATAGAGTATCATGTGTGACAACAAACTCAAACTAGTCATCATCTTATTGACAATGTAATTGATATAACTATGGAATATTTAATCATTCCAAAGTAGAGCATAGATTTTGGAAAAGGCATCAGAGGAAAATATGCTCAATAAAACAAATAATTACTCCCAATAACTTAGATAATATATTGACTTGGGGGGGAGAAAGTATACCTAGGCTAGTCTATGATTTGGCACATTTGGAGTTAATTTCCTACAATAAATTAAAGAAGACCATTTCCAAGCAAACTCAAAGGAAAAGAATGATTAATTCAGAGGATATGGTAATATGTACTATAGATGATCAAGTACTAGACACAAAAAGGGAAAAATTAATAGAACTACTATCACTTGGATTTGTAATCACACATGCTACATAAGATTGCAAAAACTTGAGAATCAAGTAAAGTATTATAAATATAGACATGATTTAATTTTGGTTTTTATGGAGCATATGCTAAAGAAAATTAATTGTAATGCTCTAGTTAAAAGATATTTTTATGCAAAATTTTTCACTTATAAGAGTTCAAATTACATTACCTATTTTGTATCAAAGGAATTTGATGTGGAAGGAAATTAAATGGAAAACATGATATTGGCTGAAGCTCACCAAATAAATTTAGAAACATAGAGCAGATGAACCACATAATATAAGATTTTTGACAAAAGCATAAATTTATGAAATTGATTCGATCTAAGTTACTGGAAAAACGTTGTTCATGAAGATTAACTACATATACAATAATTGTTGTATATTAAGATCTAAGACTTTATTGAGGAAACCACTACTCAATTCCAACTTCCTTCTCCTGGTCCATCAAAAAATTTCCATCCAATGGACCAAGTATTGCAAAAAATTGAGGAGATTCTAAAGCTACACAAGTTTGAAGTATAAGAAATATCAAATGTTGAAAATGGGAATTTAAAAAGTTTCCAACTAAGAAGTCTAAGAAAATCACACAATTTAGATATCCCTTTCCCTAAAATTGAGAAATATATCAAAAGTTTCTCTAAAGAGTTATCAACTTTGAGGGCCCCATGTAGGCGACATATTATTCCTCTTAATGATATCTGTGAAATTTTATTTGACCAATGGAATAATATCATAAAGAAGTAATTAGGTATTAAACCTCTAGTTCACCTGAGGGTTAAGAATTTAGTTGGTTACTACAACCATTGTTGGATTTTCTTATGGTGATGGTACATGTAAGGGAATGAATGGCATTCACAATGAGTACTAAATCGAAATGAATCTAAAACTAGTGATAGAGAAACAAATATAACACTTATAACTTTTAAGACATGATGCATAGATGCCTTTACATTTAATAATTAACCTTCAATTATATATTATAAATACAATATATAAGCTCTTTCAAAGGCTTAACAATAACATTAATCTTCATCAAATTGAAAGAAGTTATGACTCTATATTCAAATTAACAAAAGGAAGCATTATGTATTTATAAGATTCAACAACTTATAAAAGTGGTTGCTTTAATTCCTAATATTTTTCTTTGGCATGTACTGAAACAGAGGAAGAGGTGCAAACTAAATTGCATCAATACCGATGAGTGAAGAGATGCAAACAAAATTGCATAATATTGCATTCACTGATATCAACAAGTGGGTAGAACGAAGAACACTGCATTTTTTGTTTTCTACATTGGATTTGAAGCAATGGTATTGAACGAGCAACTATGCATGCAATGGCAACACCATTTTTTATCTATGACAGTACCAACATGAGAATTGTGGGACTACCAATCCAACCAAAGAATTCTTACTGTATCTCTTTCATGAACATGTATAAGGTGTTGCAAGAAGGCCTTCAACTTATTGAAAAGGTCAGTAGTTGGTTGAAGACAATGGAGAAGGAAGACGAGGTGCAAAAGGTGTTTGGTCTTTATTTCAAGAAGAGAAACTTGTTGGGCATGTATCTATTTACAATATCCATACAGTAGGGATAGGTACTCGCTATTGATCTTGATAGTTTGAAAGAGGGGGAAAACATGAGTTGTTGAATTAGTTGAATGCCATAAATGGAAATTAATTTTTTTCAAGTAAGGGAAAAAAATGATAAAATGTAAAAAGTAATACAAGGATAGAAAGTTGTTGAGGAGGAGGATTTTGTTTATTTGAGAAAGGAAAAATATGTTGAAAATGCAAGTGATATTTGTAGCAATTATTTGTAAAATACAACATGTTTTCTCACACTAGAATGGAAGTATAGGGGTGGTGAAGTAGGGTAGATTGTGGATGGACTGAAAAGTGGGAACCATGATAAGAAGGGCATGGGCCAATTGATTTTAAATTATACTTACTGAAAGGGGATCGGAAGGTAATGGATGTAGCGATCACATTCTGGCTGGCTGTATAGACTATGAAGTCAATATGGACTCCTATTGTTTCCTATGTTTGATGTAAGCATTTCCTTGCATGCGGGAGTAGCGACTGAAGGGAAATTGTGGAGAGATGCAGAGGTAAGGCAAGGTTTTGAATCTAGATATGGAGGTGAATGTTAAGCCTTGTTGGTCTATGTTTCCAATGTCCACTGTCGCCTTTGGTAATGTCATTCCCTGTGATTTATGTATTGTCAACACCCACTCAATTTGAAGGGGAATTTTCCTATGAGAACCTTGCATTATTGGGGGGAGTGGAACGTAAGTTGGGTTGAAGGCATCCCATGGCGGGGCTTTTTATTGGAAGAAGTCAACAACAACAAATTATGGCAACTTAGAGGGTTTTGATCCGGGTGCATAGAAAATGAAAACAACTTTCCCAAGGGGGTTTTGATGTGAGGAAAACCTGTTGTTCATTACAAATATGAACTTTTGCATCAAATTGTTTATCTTCTTCTTGTGTAGCAATAAGGTGGTGGTTCCTTTTCTCTTTGTAGCATCTTGCAACTAGCATGTTCAATTTTTTTACCATCTATTTCTTATGCAATGCGGTAGATTGGCTGGTTGGATATAGGTGCATTGAATTGTCAAATGTTTGGTGTTTGTCCATTGACAAAGATGAGTCTTTCCTTGACATAAGGAGGTTCCATTCCTCAATAGTAGGTGTTTCATTTTGGAGATTTGTAAGTAGTTGGAAAATGCAACTTCAGCAGGGTTAGCCCCTTATTGACAAAATATGGTAGACAGTGTGATGACCATGTCAAAGTTGGGCCTTGCTGCGTGAAGTGTTGATGTACATGGGGATGTATTTCATAGGAGGTAGCTGCCCAACATCAACAATGAGGATGATAGTCGACCGATTGTTGAAAGGAAAATTCTGATGCGAATGGAATGCCTCCCTTAATCCATCGTCTATGCGTGAAAGAAGTTTAGGCCCAATAAAGCTTATTTCATTGATTAGAACGTAATTTACATGATGAAGTTTTCTTCGAGATGTAGAAGTGGTTTCCCATCAAGAGGAAGTGCAATTATGTTAACTATCGCAACACCTATTGGAGCGAGTAGGAGTAATGGGTTTGAATTGGGTGTAGATTCAACAAGGAATGCATATTTTAGGCAATCAATTAAGAAATACTTCCCCATGCCAATGGTACCTTGGATGATCATTCTAAGTGGAGAAATGGAGGAAGTGTTCCTGAAGTGGGTGAGGACAATGTTCATAGAAAATTGTTGGGTGGGTGATAGCGAGTCAAGGGACCAGGGAACTTGAGAGGGGGTAGAATGGATTTGGATGAAAGAGTGACTGAACTCTATGAAACTTATGGATGTCTCTTGCAAAGAGGAAGGTATAGTAGTATGGGCCCAATTATGGTTTGAGTCAAAATCATGATGCCCCAAACATGTCAAGGTCATGAAATTCCATGTTATTCCCTCGGTGTATTTGAGAAATGAATTTCCATTCATCCATGTCTACAGAGACAGGGGGAGGGGGGGCATAGCATGAGCAAATTTTTCATCAAAGCGAGGGGAAAAGGGTCTTTAGGGGCACAATGAACATACCATGCAACATATGCATTTGTTTTAGTTCCCAATGTGTAATGATTTATTCACTAGTGGAGCCAACATCTAATGAGAGTTTGCGAAAAAGGAAGTATATAAGTATTTAAATTTTAACAGAAGAAAGCATAACATGCATGAATAGAAGAAGGGATGGAATTATAGTGGGGCATGAAAAAACAATATTGGGAGGGATTATGTGCTTCCACTAGTTTTGTTTTTGACGAGTAAAGAAGGAACATGAATGTGCAACTTCTAGAAGAGGTAGTGCTTCCAATGAAGGAAGTTTATTCATGTATGAAAAATGAAGGGAGGTGTTGGGAGGGGGGCACCTCAACCATGAGAAACACTTCTAAAAACAATCTGAATAACCTTGAGGGAAACAAATGAGCAATTGCAGAGTGAAAGGGGAAGTTTTTGCAGCATGTGGCATGTCTCCTTTACACCTATGTCCCTATCTACAATAGTTTCTGTTAAGATATTTCAGACAACACTAAGAACAAGCACTTTAGGATGCACATTCTGTGAGAGACGTGACAACATTTGGTGATATCTTTATGATTTTGTCTCTGCTTTCACAACATATTTCAAATGTAGTTGAGAACAACATGTCGAGATAATATTGGTTGGAAATTGATGTTTTCTCTCCATATGGATAACATGTCAGAGTTGTGAACATTTAACCTATCGTCATTATGGGTCAAGATGTATGTCTTTCATCCATTGTCATAAATCAACAAAGAATATGTAGGATGCAAATCCCATGGAACACCATACTGATAGGTAAGAGTAGGACCTTTCTTGTGAAGATAGGACGAGGGATGGCATTTTGTATGTCATTGAACACAATTAACAAGCTCTTCGTAGTCCCAAATGTGGGAGGATGCAACTAGTGATGGTGTTGGGAGGATGCATGGGTCATGCTCTCTAGAAGGTGTACATAAGGTTCACGTTGTTGAGCAGGTCAAGGGTTCCAAGGAGAAATGTGTTGATCAAAATAACACTTTCTTTGTCAACTTTGACTTGGTGATTCCAGTTGAGGTTGTCCATATCAGGTGTATTTTCCATCCAAAGGAAATCATGTATGTGCGTGGAGCCCCTATGTTTCTCCTCATATCTGCAAAAATGAGAAAGGATACATTGTGAGGAAAATGTATATTTAGAATTAAAAACAAATAACATAAGGATGATTAGATGAAGACCTACACCAATAGCTTGTTTCATGGCAACCTTTTTGCAAGACCTCTTCAAAGAAGATTGTGAACTGACAATTAATGTACATTCATGCACGATGAAAATTCTTGATTATACTATGGAATCTCCATCAAGATAACTTGGCTATAGAAAAGGGTGGGTTTCCAAGAATAAACATGTGCAAGTCATGCCATTTGGTGTCAGTTGCACTAGGAGTGAAGAAGAAGGTGGGACTACCTATTTATGTGATCATATTAGTGAGTTCACCTCTACACTTGTTCCATAAAGATCATGCCCCATTGAGGGCTGACCCAAAGTGCATAATCTACTTAGGAAGCATGAAATTAGGAATGTCATGGAGGCGTGCTTGAAGGTCTGCAACGGTCACTGGAAAGTTGTCCTCGAGGTTTCTTTTCACAAAAACAATAGCAGTTGCTTGGTTGCAGTTTTGCAACATAAGATTGTACAAGCAATAACCAAATCTTGGATGCTAGTGAAAATGGTTATCATGGTAGCGCATGAGGTGCAAAGCATATTCCTTCATTTCAACATTTCTAAGTCGTGGTTGACCAATCATGGAAACCCATGTGGGGGAGAGTGTGGGGATGACCATATAAAAGAGGCCTTCTATGGTGTATTTATTGATAGTAAAGAGGGAAACAAGAAGCCAGACAATCAAAGTGGTGGAATTAGGATGGGAAGAGTGAAATTAGTTGCATATTTCTTCATTCTCAGTATGGGAATTTGGGAGTGTTAATACATAATAGTGTGGTTGGAGGTCTGTTGGGGTGGGTGGTGTAGGAATTTCGTGATCCAAAGTAGGAAGGTCAATTTCGTCGTCAGGAGAGGAGGGGGTGATGTGACAGAGGAGAGAAGAGATATCGATAGGTGAGTAGGCAAGGAAAATACTACAACGTGGTCCAAATGTACATCCTTGTAGTAGGGATCATGTGCTAGCTTGTAGTCCAAAGCTGCAACAACACATGCTCTGCTTACAAAGAACTCATATGCCCTCTGGTCAGAGCTATGTATAGTAACAACTAGGATGCCCAAATAAAAAACTATGCATGGTAGGTTGTTGGAAATAACATGTATGTCTTGAATGAAACAAATAGTATGACCAGTGTACTTGTATTGACCACCACAAGCATGGGTGATTTACAAGAATGGGTTAACATGCACTATGAACATTTCCTCTATTTGGGTTAGAGCAACAAGGACAAATGGTTGGTTTCCTGGGTCCATGTTGTTTGCAGAGAAGAAGCGATGGGTGGAATTTGTAGTTTCACAATGGAAGCAACAAATGTTACCATGTAAGAACTTTTTTTTCATACTTGGGTATGATTCCTTGCATATGGAGCAAACATGCAAGGGAGAGAGGTCATCTATATTTTCACGAAATTGGTAGTGTGCATGGATAAGGGCATGTTTGAATAGATTTTGGAGATGGGAGGGTGAAGTGGCATAGGTTAATGGTGGGGAGTGCAAGGTAGATAGCAAAGAGGGGGAAATGAAAGTAGGAAGGCAAAGGGAAGGTAGATCAGGAGTAGGAATTATTGAAGGAGATGGGATTGCAAGTGAAGTTTGAAGATGTTGGGGTAGAGAAACATGATTTGGGGGTATATTTTCACAGGATTATGGGTTCAACCTAGCTCTATATTTGAGACATATTTTTTTGTTGGAGGTGTCTTTATTTTATGCATAGAAGATTCTCCTACAAACATTTCGTGAGGGTCTCTCAGAAGCCTATGGCATGTCCATCCTAATACAAACACGAGGATGTGAACATCAGTGTATACAATATCCGAGGGGGACTAGCTTTGTGTGTAGAGAAAAAGTGCATGAAGGAGTGTCTGTAGAAGGAAGCATGTTTAATGGAAGGAGAGGGAAGAACTATATATTCAAAAGGAAAGGAAATAAGAGCAAGTTTTTTTTTTTTTTTTTGCAAATTGTGAAAGAGTGGTTACATCCACATATTAGTTGTGAAACAGGAAGTGGTGAAGAGGAAATGTACAAGGTATTAAATATAAAGATGCAAGATACGACATAACTAAAGACCAACTAGGTTTAAGCTAAAGAAGCAACAACCTTTTCTAACAAGTCAAAGTTTTTTTATTTTCACAACACATACTTTATAAGATCATAAGAAAAGCAAGAAGAACTATGCTTGAGAGTACTTTGAATAATAGAGAAAGGAGGAAGCTATTCATGCAATAGGGAAAGTGGGGGTGGGGTGGGGGCGGGGCGGGGAGGGGGGGGGGGGGGGGGGGGGGGTGCGGTTGGTGCGGTGAATGAATAATGGGAGTGCGAATTGTAAAAGCATGTACACAAATATACTCTTTCTTAGAAGGAAACAAAATAAAACATATATTATATTTAAAGGTAAAAATAAAACATGTAACATAGGTGTAGATACATAGAGGAGAGTCGAAGTACAATGATGAAATGAACATATAACATCATGTGTGAATGGAAGAAGAGGGTGGTAGGAGGAAGATATGAAAATGAACAGAGAAACATATAGAAGAAGTTGTCTACATTTCAATTTGACATGGGGGAAGAAGAGAGAGGCTTAAAGCCAACGAACGACTGCAAGGCCACACATTTTCATCATATATTTGAGGACAAGACCACTTGTAGCGGCATAGGATATGTCTTCTAAATTAACTAGGAAAACCTTCAGAAGGTCGATACCATTCAAGCTATATGTTTTCACGGATAGTATGAAGAGTAAATGATGACATGAAATCTTTGAAAAAATCTCATGGATAAAATCAGGATTAGAGGAGAGTAGGAACAAGTCCTTGGTGTTGGGTGTAGGAATTGCAATTAAGCAAACTCCTCAACACTTAGTTGTCAACCCGGGGGATTCGTAAACATAGAGATGAAGCACATGCAATGCCAAAGATGGTATGAATTTTCCTGATAGAAATTCCTACTTTCTTAAAGAAAAGCTTGTAGAATTGAAAGAGTAAAAGATAACTGAATCATCAAAGTAATCTAGTGCTAGAACAAGAAAGAATGCATTTGCAAAGGAATCAAAATAAAAAGGCAATCACTCCAATTGATCAATTTTTAATTACTGAGTATGTGTTATGTTTTTCTTTAGCATAGACATTTGGAAGTCTCGTAGAATGGGCCCTTAAACCTGCTTCTTTAGAGATTTCCTTCTTGCACTAATTTGTCCTACACTATCGTAGTCTGTTTGCACTAGTGCAGGAATAGAGGTTTATGCAGGAGGTATAAATGGTGTCTTTACCAAAGGCTTTTTACTTCATGCAAGGGCTCAAACTTCCAAGGTTCAGAGCACTCAGATCCTATGACAAGAAACTGGTTCTTGCACTTGATCAGAGCTTCCTGCACTTAGCTATTAATTCTTAAAATGTGTGCTTAATTATTACAAGTGTCAAATTAAATTGCACACATAAAAAGTGAATGTTCATGATCTTAATGGAATGCAATAATGAAGAAACAATCAATATACATTTATCCTGTCATAAGCATTTAATGAAAGAAAAGAAGATTACAGGAAGTAAGCTAAAAATTCTTGCTACAACACACCAACATGCATTGGTGCAGGTTCATATCTCCTACTTGGACCAGGCGAGGAAAACCAATCAATCAGAATTGCAGGAAAGGAAATATCACACCAACGTGCACTGGTGCAGGTTCATTTCTCCTGCTTGGACCAGGCGAGGAAAACCAATCAAAAGGAATTGCAGGAAAGGAAATATCACACCAACGTGCATTGGTGCAGGTTCATTTCTCTTGCTTGGACCAAGCGGGGAAAACCAATCTGAAATCAAGTGTGGGGAAAGAAACTATAGGAAAAGGAAATTTATCTACTTCACACAACGAATCCGCTTTCACTCAGATAGGAATGCATGTGCTGGAAATTAAATCACACTTGACAATGTAAACACAAATTAGAGGGAAATGAAATGGGGTAAACGTGCTAGGTTGGCTGGGCCCTAGCCAACCAGCGTGTTTCCCTTTTAAATAAAAAAGCTACCCAATAACTCAGATCAGACTCATTTGTTTAAAGGAACAAATGAGATTCGAAAAGCATGAGGTGGAGCTCCTTATTCCTATTAATTCATAAAGGCAAAGTACATCATGAAATACAGAGTCCAACATAGATTTGGGCGATAACAAAAGGTACAATCTCCTGTTTAGAAACACAGTCCTATTACCGCCTCTTCCCCCTACGTGCATAATTGCTCCTCCTTTTATAATATGTTTACATGATAATTAATTGTATCCTTTGTAAACAATCATGGGGATTTCATCCCAACTAATTCTAATTAAATAGCATATCAATACAACTGTTCCCCTATTAAAAAAATAGAGATTTAATACGAATTTTCCAAATCTGGGTGTTTCTTAGATTTCTGGAAAAATTGGTATTTTTAATAAACTGCCTCCAAAGACCTCTTCGTAACTCCTCAACCATTACGCATTTTGGAAAACGGCCCATGTCTTACTCAATTTCCTATACTGGGAAAAAAACTATGTTTCATAATTTTGAGATTCGCAATGATCGGCGTGGAAGTCGAGGAGTAAATCGACTGTCGGGAAACCATTGTGAATTCGGGTGGAAGTTGTAAATTCTGAACTGGTCCAGGAATGTGTGGTGCAGGAATCCCACTGGTACTAGTGCAAAAATGTGTGGTGTAGGAACTTCGCCTCTACCAGAATGGGCATATAACCAACTTTGTAAACCTGCAAACACACAAACTATTATTAAATATGTCTTTATTGTTTAAATCTCATTAAAACAAAGGAATAGCAAATACTTATTTATTATCTCCGAGAATGCACAAAACTATGACAATGACTAGTCAAGCTAAACAAAAGCATGAGTGATTTCGAGTAAAAGGTGATATAAAGCAAGGAAAAACAGAGGCCCAACATCCCCCCATGCTGACCTTCTTGCATGTCCTCATGCAAGGAAATCAATTGTTGCGTTGTTGCTCCCTTGCAAAAAGCAAGATTAAAAATATTTATGGGCATTCGTAATGATGTTTCTTGCAATTCTATGTGATCACATTTCCTACACTAGATAATGCTTGTTTCAAGAACAGAGTGTTTGCTGGATTCTTTGATTATTTATACTAATTTCAAAAAAATCTATCACAAGGGCTACAATAAAAATACCAAATTGCAAGGATGGTGCATGCTTGCATTGATTTGCTTACACCGCCTAAACTGCACTGCTTTGCTGGCACTTTTCTGCTTGGACTACTATATATTACAAAGTGATTACACTAGTGCAAGCATAAAATCTGCTAAAAAAACAGGGAATTTTGGTAAAACGTGGGCTGGACTTTAACATGACTTCCTCAATCATATAGAAGGTTTGCTTCGCCATTTCTTTGATGCTTCTGAGCATATCCTTTTGCTCTTTCTCCAGTAGATCCTGCAATAAGTTCATGGGGGAACAAAGAAGTGGGAAAAGGGAAAAATTTAGAATGGGAAGGAAGTTTATTACAAGGATTCCAGGAACAATACCATCAAGAGGGTGTAAACATAAGTGGGATAGGAAAAAGAAATTGAAGGGGTAAAGTGGGATTTACGAAATGAATGGGAAGGTAATCATTCTAGGATTGAAGAAGAAAACTGATGGGGAATTACAAAAATGGGATATGAAGAAAGGCTGAAAATTTTCTGGAAGGTTTGCTTGCTAACCACATTACAGTTCTAATGAAAATATTAATTGTAAGAATGCAACAAGATTAGGTACAAAAAGTAGAAATTATAGACAAAAGAGTATGGTACATACCTGTTACCTTGTCCCAAATGAATTCCTTGTTTTGTTTCTGCCCAAAGTCTTATAATGAAAATCAATTTTTTTTGAAAAGGTGCAATCTCAAAATAACTACCACAAGTTCATGCACCTACTATAGCAATCTTGTACCTAGATTATGCAGCGCATATTTAGAGGCAACCACCATCAATACACATTGTTGCCAACCAACATCTTGTGAGCAGTCTTCATTGAGTAATCATCACTCTAAATACCATGAAAGTCAAAATGAGTTATGACAACAATTAGCAACCTCTTTATTGAACACTCTAAATTCTGTTTTCATCTGGATTCAAACTAAATTTCCTCTTAATATAGAACAAATAATAACCTTTACTAAGGGTACCACATCCTTAAAGATTCTTGATTTTTTAAAGATATAACTAAAAGCATCATGTTCAAATCGTCTTTAAAACCATTTTCCAAAAAAAAAGGATAAGTTTAGGGGAAGAGAAAGATAGCCAAGCAAATCATAGTATTCAATTAACTTTAATACCACAAACATAGCCCTGTTGCTCGCAGGTGTCCATAACCTCGGCAGGGGTGTCTTTTGACCCATCGAAATGTCTGTGTCCCACTTGCTAGGCATAGATTCAAAGTTATCTTATTTTAATTTTAGATGAGGGCCACTTTTTTGGCTTGGTAACCAACTAATGGCAGTGCCACTCACAAGAAGTAACATGGATGAACAGGTCGGCTCGTGATGAGACCTCCTGTCTTCCAACTTTTCAGTTGAAATCCATTACTCTGGCTTGGTGACCAGAAGCAGTAATGTCATGCATGCTAGGTCTCATGATCGTGGTAGGTCGACTCATCACGAGACCTCATATCCTCCCCTAAATCTTTTGCATACTCTGATTATGATTAACCTAAAAGGCTACTTAATAAGTGGGGAGACAAATCTACTCCTTAAGAGTATGGGATGGCATGAAAAGTTTTTAATGGCTAATCATTACTGACTAGTTCCTCTGCCCCAAAGACTTATTAAAGATATCCCAGATAATGACTAAAAGACTCCTTGAATTAAGAATGCTAGTGTTCTCATGAATAGCCTATTATGATCTTAACAAGAGTGGTCCTCCATAGGGGGTTTCCAATAGTACCTTCTAAGGGAAACTGAAATCATATATATCAAATGACAACTTCTTAGAGTGATTAGTCATGGTTACTTTGAAAAATCATGAGGTATTAGAGTAAATCATACTCAACAAGATGTGTCATAGATGTGTGCGTTAACAACCAATGCGGATCAGAAGTAGTTTTAGTGACTACACTTTAAAAATAAAAAACCCTAATAGCATCTTAACAACTTTATTCACCTACCCTACTTTACCTAAGAGGCGGAAGGCTTCCTTTTATATATAGGAGTACTTCCAATGAAGCCATGTGCGGATCAGGTGAAAATATATATTCATGCTCAAATTTATCATACAAACTTGAAAGTGTGCATGAGCATGAAAAACCAACGAATGTAAATGATATGACAACAAGAGTTTTAGAAGAGGATAATGTTGCCTTGCTTGAGTAGTTGTTTGGAACCAATGTTCGATTTAATCATGGTAGCCTTGGTCTATTTCTTGATTTGGCCCATGCTGCACATCTTCTTCTTCCTTGTCATGTCGATTGTCCTCCTTAGGGCGATTAGTCTCTTGATCACATTCTGGATCTGCTGATAGACATGTCAAAAACTTTTCGTTCTTAAGTTCCAATGGATATCCTTCATTGATTATAGTGCATGATTCATTCGTCTCCTCAAAAGAGACTTCTAAATGCTCCTGTGATGGTGGAGAAATGGACAAGTCCTTGACTATTGTCAAGAAGTTTTCTTCCTGAGAGGTAGAGATCAAGATCCCAGCAGCTGCTAGGGCTTGAGAGAGAACCTTCATACTTGTTATTATCTTTAAGTCCATCCGGTTGATTGATAGTCCCTGTCTTCACACACATATTGGTAACGGGGGTTCTTACAACACCCCAAAATGATATAACGTTAAAGATTAGGATCTGAAGATAATTGATTTTAAAAGTTATTGGCTGAAATAAAGCTCACCACACTTGCATAAACAATACAAAAAGATAAAGGCAGACTTACCCCTATTGCAACAATAGAAAATTCTTACCAAATCAAATTGCCTCCCCAGCAATGACGCCAAAATGTTGGGTGTAGGAATTGCACTTAAGCAAACTCCTCAACACTTAATTGTCAACCCGGGGGATTCGTAAACTTAGAGACAAAGCACAGAAAATGCTAGAGATGGTATGGTTTTTCCTAATAGAAATTCCTACTTTCTTAAATAAAAGCTTGCAGAATTGAAAGAGTAAAAGATAACTGAATCATCAAAGTAATATAGTGTTGGAACTAGAAAGAATGCATTTGCAAAGGAATCAAAATAAAAAGGCAATCACTCCAACTGATCAATTTTTAATTGCTAAGTATGTGTTTTGTTTTTCTTTAGCAGAGACACTTGGAAGTTTCGTAGAATGGGCCCTTAAACCTGCTTCTTTAGAGATTTCCTTCTTGCACTAATCTATCCTGCACTATTGCAGTCTGCAATCACTAGTGTAGGAATAGAGGTTTATGCAGGAGGTATAAATGGTGTCTTTACAAAAGGCTTTTTACTTCATGCAAGGGATCGAACTTCCAGGGTTCAGAGCACTCAGATCCTGTGACAACAAACTAATTCTTGCACCTGATCAGAGCTTCCTGCACTTAGCTATTAATTCTTAAAATGAGTGCTTAATTATTGCAAGTGTCAAATTAAATTGCACACATAAAAATTGAATGTTCATGATCTTAACAAAATGCAATAATGAAGAAACAATCAATATACATTTATCTTGTCATAAGCATTTAATGAAAGAAAAGAAGATTGTGGGAAGTAAGCTAAAAATTCTTGCTACAACACACCAACGTGCACTGGTGCAGGTTCATTTCTCATGCTTGGACCAGGTGGGGAAAACCAATCAATCGGAATTGCAGGAAAGGAAATATCACACCAACGTGCACTAGTGCAGGTTCATTTCTCTTGCCTGGACCAGGCAGGGAAGACCAATCAAACGGAATTGAAGGAAAGGAAATATCACACCAACGTGCACTGGTGCAGGTTCATTTCTCCTGCTTGGACCAGGCGAGGAAAATCAATGTGAAATCAAGTGCGGGAAAAGAAATTGTAGGAAAAGGAAATTTATCTACTTCACACAACGGATCCGCTTTCACTCAGACAGGAATGCATGTGCTGGAAATTAAATCACACTTGACAATGTAAACCCAAATTACAGGGAAATGAAATGGGGTAAACGTGTTGGGTTGGCTGGGCCCTAGCCAACTAGTACGTTTCCCTTTTAAATAAAAACGCTGCTCCGTAGCTTAGATAAGACTCATTTGTTTAAAGGAACAAATACGATTCGAAAAGAATGAGGTGGAGCTCCTTATTCCTATTAATTCACAAAGGAAAAGTACATCATGAAATACAGAGTCTAGCCCAGATTTGGGCACTAACAAAAGGTACAATCTCCCGTTTAGAAACACAGTCTTGTTACCGCCTCTTCCGCCAATGTGCATAATTGCTCCTCCTTTTATAATATGTTTACATGATAATTAATCATATCCTTTGTAAAAAATCATGGGTAATTCATCCCAAATAATTCTAATTAAATAGAATATCAATACAACTGTTACCTTATTAAAAAAATAGAGATTTAAAGCGAATTTTCCAAATCTGGGCGTTTCCTAGATTTCTGGAAAAATTGGTATTTTTAACAAACTGCCTCCAAAGACCTCTTCATATCTCCTCAACCATTACGCATTTTGGAAAACGGCCCATGTCTTACTCAATTTCCTATACTGGGAAAAAAACCAATGTTTCAGAATTTTGAGATTTGCAATGATCGGCATGGAAATCGAGGAGTAAATCGGTTGTTGGGAAACTGCTGTGAATTCGGGTGGAAGTTGTAAAATTTGAACTAGTGTAGGAATGTGTGGTGCAGGAATCCTACCGGTACTAGTGCAAGAATGTGTGGTGCAGGAACTTTGCCTCTATTAGAATAGGCATATAACCAACTTTGTAAAACTGTAAACACACAAACTATTATTAAATATGCTTTTAATGTTTAAATCTCATTAAAACAAAGGAATAACAAATACTTACTTATTATCTCCGAGAATGCACAAAACTATGACAATGACTAGTCAAGATAAACAAAAGCATGAGTGATTTCGAGTAAAAGGTGATATAAAGCAAGGCAAAACAGAGGCCCAACACTTGGCAGGGACACCCATGAGCTCAGTTGTGGCATCATCAAAATATGTGACATTTTTTAGTAGCCTTTGTGGTCATGAATTTCAAGTTTTAGCACATAGCGGCAGTCACACTTCGGGAAGTTGCCATCACATTTTGTGCAGTGCCACATTCCATTTGAGTGGTGGACAACCTTTTTCATGCACTGAATGCCATTGGATGAGAGAGGGCATGCAAGGAAGTATAAATCTTGCATGTCAATAGAGGTTATGGTTGCACGAATAGAGAACCATTATGCTTTTATGAGGGGATGCAAGCCTATGAGGTCGAAAATTGTATGTTATGGGTGGGCTCACTTGGAAGACCCAGATAAATTTCTACTTAATGAGGGTGAATAAATCAAGTAGCCATTTTCATGGAACCATGACTAGAGTTGGTGACCATATGGAATGTCTTGATTCAGGAGGAGGCTACTAGTGCAAATGGTCCTTGCAGTCCTTCCATTAAATTAGCCTATATGGCCCCCTTTGATTGCAAGTACAGGGGATGCACCTTAAGAGCGGAGAAGAACAAGTTCCTTTCCTATAGAGTGGCAATGTTTTCCCCACATGGTGATGTCGATGTTATACCCATATATGTCCTCCAAGCTGAGAGTTTTTCTAAGTGTTTTAGACCCATATATTCAACAAATGGTGGAGGTAGGGGAAGTGGATTTGACCACACCAATGATGTCCACAATTAAGTCGAGGTCTGCAGATCTGATTTCACTTACATGTTTGCAATGGAAATGGTGGAAAGGAATAGTCAGAGCATCATCCAAGCAAGGTTTGACAATGGAAGTTTCAAAGAGGAGGACCTCCCATTTTCTATTTAGATGGTTGTAACTTGTGTTTGTCAGCTTGATTGTCCCATTGGAAACCATGTAAAATTGGCCAACTTGGACAAGGGAATGTAAGGAATCTGCCAAATCACTGAAGGTAGAGAGATGGAACTCATCATTGGCACAATCAATGAGTTCAAAGCCAATGACCTTTCTAGAGCCACGAGCATTATTGTATGAGCGAAGGGTTGTTTTTGTAATCACACTACCTTGGATTGACCAATATTTACGTTAGGGGCTGAGTGCCACAAGCATAATGGAAACATGTGTAACATAGGTTAACTAAGTTGATGTTGAAGTCGGGTAGAGAGAAAAAACAAACAAATGCATAAAGGATGGGGGTGAAGAGTTTGAATATATGCATAGTTTTGCAAAAGTATGCAACTGGACTTTTTGAGAATGATAATTGACCCCAACTCCAAGTCACTGGAGATGACATGGGAATTGTAAGCAGACGACATCAATTTGTTTTGCTGTAAAGCATCTTTGGAGAGGGAAATATGATTGTGCAGGGATGATGTCTCCATCGAAGAAACAAGGCTGAGATAAACTATTTGGAGGGATGGCCAGAGCGATGTAGAGCTAGCTAGAAATAAAGTGATGACATTATTTGTTAGGGAAAGCTCCATGATGAGAAGGAACAAAGTTAACCTGGAAGGCGAGAATCTACAAAATGGAGGTATGAGGGGTAGGGATCAATGAAATAGTTTGAAGAAGAGCATGAATGATAATTCCATAGGGGTTAACAAGGTGCTTGATTATTCACGGTCTCCAAAGACATTCATTTTGAAATCAATATGCCTTAATTCAAGGATTCATGCAAATGATGTAAAATGAAAAGGCTATGGTTGGAATGAAGGGGATGCTTACAAAACACTGCTAATTGAAAAGTCAAGTAGATGTCATTTAGTTTCCATGTGATTTGAAAATCTGATGTAATGAATAAAATGAAAATATTATGTAGAGAATAAAATAAAAAAAGACAAGTATACATGTCATGAAGACATGCAGAAACTCAATTGTTGAATGGGTTAACCACCACGGGCACTGTCCGGGTGTGAGCACCATCATCACAGATGCTTTCAAAAGTAAAGCCAAAATAAATATGATGAAACTAATTAAATTAGAAATATAATCAACACATCATGACAATAGCATCTCATATAACCATCATGGACTTTATCTAGTTGCGACTACCATTAAAATCGATACAATGAAAAATAGCTTTTAAAAGGAAACCCATTAATCTGGTATATACATGATAAAACCAAACCATCTGTTGTTTTCAACAACACCAATAATAACCATTAAACAAGCGAAATGTATGAATGCTATCTAATGTGAGGGTACATCTATGAGCAAGATGCACCAGCAATAACCATTAAACAATCATAATAGATACTTTCAAAAGGCAACCCAAAATAAATACGATGAAAATAATTAAATTAGAAAGACAATATACACATCATGACAAACAACAACTCAAATAACTAGCATGGACATTATCTAGTTGTGACTTCCATTACAATCGATACAATGAAGATAAATTTCAAAAGGTAGCCCATTTATCTGGTATGTACATGATAAAACAAGAATAATTGGTATTTTTAACAACACCAATAATAACCATTAAACAAGCAAAATGTATGAATGATATCTGATGTGAGGCTACATCTATGAGCAAGAAATGAAAACTTGGTATTCGCTGTGTTGTTTTGTTTTGCAAAAATGACAGGAATATGTTGTCAATTAGTCATAAGGTTTCTAAGCTCATATTTTCATGAGATGATGTCATGTATCTCAAAGATATTCTCTCCTTATTGAGCAGAGTCTATTTATATTTATGGTATTATTGAAAATCGAATTGGTAATTAGTCTTAGTTGCATACAACTTGGAGCTAATCATTGCATATCTTATCTAACTGAGATATTTCAGCTGCCATGTTTATCCCTTTACCAAATGTTCACTACATGTCATTTACCTAAAATAATTGTTGAAATTAATGCATTTATAGACTCATAGAGTTGATTTTAATTTTAAAACCTGTTTCAATAATTTAAAAACTCTCTCCCAACCCTCCCCTTTTCCATGTCCATTAAAATAAAAATTGAAAACCCTTTACATAATTTATTTACAATTATAAATTGGTATCCTTTTATAAATTCAAAAATATCCTACCTAGTGTCGTTTTTACATATGCATAATTCACAAATATTAACAATTATCAATGAACAAACTTTGTGAAGTAAAAAATGTTCCATAGTGATGCATGGGTATTGTAGTATTCAATACCCAGACGTCACAAATAGAATAAATTAGAAATTCCACACCATGGATCAACTACTCCTCAAAATTGTCTGCCAGATTTGAACTAAAATACCATTTACCTAATTGATTGTTGAAAACAACGAGTTTAAAGACTTTTTAAATGTTAATTTTAATTTTAAAATTTTTCATAAATGCAAAACCAAATTAACTCCTACTTAATTTTGTCAACCAGATTAATCAAATGACCATTTACCTAGAAGAATGTTGTTGAAAACAATGAATTTAGGGACTCCTAAAGGTTAATTTCAATTTCAAAATCTACCAATAATTTAAAAAACCCTCTTACTTTAGGCCCTGTTTGTTCATGCTCAAAGACAATTTCATTCCTCTGCAACAATGCTTCCTAGTTTTATTAAATAACCTTATTGCAAAGATTGCAGAATAGGGTTTTTGGAAAATCTCAAGTCAAGTATTTTAGTTGTTCTCTCTTCGTGTAAAGATTTTCCAACATTTCAAAGATTTCCACTAGTTGAAGTTTTACATTTACTCACATATTTTCCTTCAATCTTCTTTTCCGAACTCGTATTAAAAATGGTTCAATTTTTGGATCAATAGATTGCCTACAGGGAGCTCTCTCAACCATGGATGGAATTGACTTGGACACCACACTTTAGGTTTTATAAAATCGACATATATGGATGTAATCTTAGGACACAATTTAGATTAGTCAAAATAAACCCATGTATCTTTTTCTTCAAGCTGGATCTTTCTTTCAATTGATATGTTTTAGATTTAAACTTTCTGCACATTCACACTCATTCCTGAAACTTTCATCGCTTCAAGCATCGTACATATTTTGCATCATTTTTAGTTTGGCTGTTGGGTCCCTATAATACTAGTGATTACCCCATTACTATTGTAGTTATACCCCTTATTAATATTGTTGTGCCCCTATTGCCCCATATTGTTATTACTGAGCCCCATAGAATCCCTCTATTGTTATTTTTGTGGCTTTATATTATTATTGTTAGGTCGACTAGATTATATTGTGACTCCTTAGACTCCTATATATTGAAAGGAGGTTTTGTCATTTGAATCATCCAAGAAATTTTCATTTATGTAATGTAAAGGAGGTTTCACCCCTCGAAGAGGCTGAATTATAAGGCGTTGATCTATCTTTTCTATCTTTTCTTGAGCTGGTTTCATAACATTTGGTATCAGAGCTTTGGATTCTAGGGTTTCGCTGCTCCAAACAGGTCATCATCACATTTTCACTATAACTTTTTTCTGTGAGGTTTCAGAAGTTGAAAAAAAAACCCATTTGAGAAGAAATCGCTCTGAATCTTGGGTCCAAATTTCAGAGATTTTTGCGCTATATTTGCGGAGATATGATCTGAGGAAGTGGGTCTTTTTGCAGACTCCTGAATTACATTCCAAACGGGTGACCTAGGGAAAATTGTCATAACGTTCTCTCTGGGGATCGGATTGAAATTTCCTAAGAAGGTACAGAAAGAGGACAGACTGTAGTTTCTTGTATGCATTTTTCAGATCCAAAGGTAGAAACAATGACTCGTGGCATGTCGTACAAGTTCGCTCTACTGAACTAGTCTATAATCAAGTCACTGTGGGAGATTTCGCATAACTGTTCCTTGGAGAATCCAATTTGGGTCAGGATTGTGGCATTGGAAAGAGGACACAGAGGGATACTACAGGTCACACATTCAGAACTAGATGAGCAGAAAGTACAGAGATACATCAGAGGCAATATTGAGCTCCTACAAAGTGAAAAAAGGTGTGTAGATTTTCTTAAATTTTTGCTTAAGCTTGGTTTGAAAATTTATTTTGAAGGAATTCAAAGGGCATAGTAAGGAACCTGAAAGCTCTAGCATGACTCGTGAAGAAGAGGAAGAAATGCTACATGATATATCAAAATTACAAGACCAAGTGCAAAAAATGTCAGCCTCACAAAAGCTAACAGAAGCTAAGATAAATGGCATGGAATCTAGATAAAGGGCATGGAAGTTAAGATGGACGATTGGAAGACAAATTTGAAGACAAACATGGACGATTTGAAGACAGATTTGAAGACAGACATGGACGATTTGAAGACAGATTTGAAGACAGACATGGACGAATTGAAGATAAA
>APFE031104323.1:0-33220 GCA_000404065.3 Pinus taeda | reverse complement strand
TTCAAGGTAAAAAACGATCATGATAGCCTTAAATACGTTTCAGAAAAAAGATTATCCTCTGAAGAGAAACAAAAGTGGGTCACAAAGATGTTGGGTTATGACTTTGAAATCATCTACAAAAAAGGGAAGCAAAATGTGGTGGCAGATGCACTCTCAAGAAAGGATGAGGATGTGGAAGCGTTGTTGTGTGCGATTTCTATTATCCAACCAGATTGGATAAATGAAGCAAGGGAGGAGTGGAAGAATGATGAAGAAGTGTGGGCACTTATTCGAATGTTACAAGAGGATTCCAGTGCATCTAATACATTTAGCTGGAAAAATGATTCGTTATGGTACAAAGATCGCTTATACCTCTGTACAAATTCAAAACTCAAACAAAAGATTCTTATGGAATTGCACACTTCTCCCTTAGGAGGGCATTCAAGATTTTTAAAAACTTACCACAGGGTTAAGAAGGAATTTTTTTGGGATGGCCTTAAATCAAATATTCAAAAGTTTGTGGCGAAATGTTTGGTTGCCAAAAAAATAAGTTGAGAACAATCAAGACCTCGAGTCTATTACAACCTTTATCCATTCCAAGCCAATGTTGGGAGGAGGTTTCAATGGATTTTATCACAGGGTTACCCAAGTCTGAGGGAAAGAGTGTCATCATGGTGGTAGTTGAAAAACTTACCAAGTATGCACACTTTTGTGCATTATCACATCCATTGAAATCCAGTACAGTTTCTACTACATTTATGGAAACAATTCAAAAGCTACATGGAAACCCAAAGATTATTGTAAGTGACAGAGATCCCATTTTCACTGGAAAATTTTGGACAAAATTATTTTCTTCTTAGTACTTAGTTAGCTCATAGCTCATCTTATCATCCTCAATCTGATGGGCAAACTGAGATAGTAAACAAATGTTTGGAAGGATATCTTCGTTGCTTTGTATCTGATAAACAGACACAATGGGTCAAATGCTTGCCTCTGGCTGAATGGTGGTATAACACTTCCTTCCATACAACAACAAAAATGACCCCATTTATGGCACTTTATAGGTATCAACCACCATCCATCACATCATATTTAAGAGAAAATTCTAAGGTTCAGGCAGTGGAACATCACATCGAACATCAACAACAAGTCTTCAAACTCTTAAAGGATAACCTCATGTTGGCACAAAATAGAATGACAACAGGCAGATCAACATCGTAGTGAAAGAAGTTTTGTTGTAGGTGATTGGGTATTTCTACGGCTACAACCATATAAGAAAATGTCCCTCAAGCAAGCTAAGAAGGATAATAAATTATCACCAAAGTATTATGGTCTGTACAAAGGTGTTGCAAAAGATTGGTACTATGGCATACAAATTGGAGCTTCCTGCAGCTTCTCGATTGCACCCAGTTTTCCATGTTTCATGTTTAAAGAAGGTTATAGGTGACAAGCTCCCAGTTCAAACGATATTGCCAGAACTTGATGAGGAAGGAAAAATTATATTGGAACCGGAAGCAGTCATAGAAACAAGAACTTGACAGCTACGAAAATCGTTCAATTTCAAGAAGTATCTACAAGTGGCAAGAACTTACCGTTGAAGATTCCACATGGGAGGATGAGAATTTATGCAGAAGTATCCAGAACTACTCAAGCGTTGAGGACAACACTTTTTTGAAGGAGAGGGGCATGTTGGGTCCCTATAATACTAGTGATTACCCCATTACTATTGTAGTCATACCCCTTATTAATATTGTTGTGCCCCTATTGCCCCCATATTGTTATTACTGAGCCCCATAGAATCCCTCTATTGTTATTTTTGTGGCTTTATATTATTATTGTTAGGTCGGCTAGATTATATTGTGATTCCTTAGACTCCTATATATAGAAAGGAGGTTTTGTCATTTGAATCATCCAAGAATTGTTCATTTATGTAATGTAAAGGAGGTTGCCCCCTCGAAGAGGCTGAATTATAAGGCGTTGATCTATCTTTTCTATCTTTTCTTGAGCTGGTTTCATAACATTGGCTAATATTTATTTTTTGGAATATGCATAATCCTTATTTGCACTTAATAAAATCTAGTAGAAATGTCACATTAAAAAAAAAGTTGTTGGCATAATACAAATCAAGGGGATTGATGGCTAATAACATAGTGCCCTCAAATAAAAAGAAGAAACCTAAACACCACTCTCTCATAGATTCATAAGAACAATAAAACATTTGACTAGCGAGGATAGACAATTTTGATTCCCTCTTCAACATTTTTGGCATTCATGCTAATGATGAAAGGAATCAGCACTTCAATGACTAAAATCCACAACAATCCGTTGATAGAGTATGTGGGGAAGAACATGGAATTTCCTATTGAATTGTCCATATTCTTTACTCAGTTTCCTATTGAATTGTCCATATTAGCAACTCCTTTTAGATACACTAGAAAACTAAGTTTCCTTGAAATGTGTTGAAAAGAAATGGACACACAAGTCTAGGATTGACACACTGCATAGGTGAAGTCTGACATGGCTTAACTTTTTTAAAAAAATTGATACTTGTTGGAGTGGGTGTAGTGAAAGTGTAAGCAATATTGATTCTTGTTTTCAGTCTATGTAACCTTTTATGAGATACATGTTTTTTTAGAACTTCTAAATTTTCAACACCATGTGGTTGATTTTGTTTGAATTTGTATGAAGTTTGTGGCATATTGGGCTTTATCAGTGGGTCTTATTTTCTCTAAATTTCTTTCCAGGACATATCATCATCTCGAAAAATTTCATCTAAAGTGGTTTTGTCAACAAATTGGGTTGCTAAACCAAGAACCTTCATTGTTTGCTATAACAATACTTGAAAATATACAATATGGAAAAGAGGATGCCACCATGGAAGAAGTTAAGAAGTTGAAAATGCAAACATCTTCATAACAACTTCCATATGGATACAACACTCAGGTAGGGGTCTACTTAATTTTTTTCAAATATGCCATACTGATAAATCAACTTCATATGGTGACCCAATATAGTTGTACCATATTCTAATTTCAACTTTTTAGAGTGGCTGACATTTACATTTGTTTATAACGAAAATTGTATTCAACACATCCAATTCTAATTCTAGTTTTGTTGCTTTTGTATATAGATATCATCCCCTCTTTGAGATTAGTTTCAAATGAATGTTCAAACGATGCAGTGATATTTTCAAAGAAGATATTCAAAGAGTGAACATGATTTATTATATTATAAATTTATTGGTGCATCTGAAGATTTTAAAATTCCTTGTAAATATTATGTGTAGGTTGGAGAACGATGGGTTCAACTATTTGGGGGAAAAAGAAAAGAGTGGCGATAGCAAGAGAAATGTTAAAGAATCCTAAAATTCTTCTATTAGATGAAGCAACTAGTGCTCTTGATGCAAATTCTGAAAGCATTTTTCAAGAAATTCTTGATCATCTAATGATAGGAATAATTGTTGTTGTTGTTGCACATCATCTCTCCACCAATAGAAATGTTGACATAATTGTTTTCAATGCATATTCAACATTGGTTAAACTCTAAGAAATGGGCATGGCAATAGATCAAAGCCTTCCTTAGGAAATCCAAATCCACGTGCCTCAATCATTCATTATCAACCAAGTCTCTAAGCCTCCGTTTAGGAATTTTAAGAGCCCTTAGCTATCAATATAGTACATGAGCAGATGGGAGACTTGAAATGTTTTCATATGCTAATACAAGCAATATTGATCCCTCGACTTAAGGATATTTCTTTATACTTCTCAAATTAAATACAACTGAATGGCCCTATGCTCTACTAGGGGCTATAGGATCAATTTTGTCTAGTTTAATTAGGCAAACCTTTCCCATCACAATGAACATATGTTGGAAGTTTTCTATTAATCGATAAATAAGAAATCCAGAGAACAATCAATGTAATGGACAATGATAAAAGGAGAGGCTAATCTCATAAATCTGGCAAGGATAGTAATGAAGAAATTCCTACTATTTCCATTGTATGTGCTTGGCAGGGAAATAGGCTACTTGCCAAGGATACTTTTACCAATTAACATCTTAGAAGATTTACAAAACCTTTATCACTTATTTTTCGACTTTTTGGAAATATATAGCTGAAGAAATGGTAGTTGTTGTTCTTGTTTCTTTCTAGCCTTAAACTTATCCTTTGAATGATTTTTCATCTGCATTTTGACCTTTCTCATTGTAAGACTATGTCATCTATTTGAGCATATATGGATCTAATAATGCACATGGATCTTTGATGGAATTATTTCAAAGATGCAAAATGTTCTTCTAGCAAAACGAAGGATAAATATTACGGTAGTTCAACTACTTCATATGATCAAACTAAAATCGACAACTGCAATAGCTTCTTAGTTGGGTAGGGGAGATTTATATCATATAATATGTAGATAAGATATCTAAGCACATAACTCCACCACTTCAGGGGAAGAGGAAAATCATTCAGGTTTATGGCCACAAGTTAAGAAGAAGAGGGTCTCAAGCATAAATTTAAATTTTTTTAATTGCTATAGATGAAGGAACTAATGGGGAAATAGACACTAGTAAAAGAAGATGGACTACTCTGGTGGCTAGAATACTCGTAACAACTCTAAATTTAATTGTGGTTTGTAATGATTTAAGTCGGGTGACACAATTACCACTAAAGGAAATCTATTTAAATTTTCATCTACTTCTATTTAGTATATGAAATGGTAAATTTAAAAATGGTATGAGTCTCAGGAATTCACAATAAATAATTGGAAATATATTTGTATGTGTAGGAAGAGCCCTAGTAGATATACTGCATAATTGTTCTATTTGTGTCTGCAATTTGAAGAGCTCAAGTGAGTTGGATACTGAAGCCTCTAATTCTGGAAAAAATCTTCTCAATCTCATAATTTTGAGTCACTCTATTGTGACCCTATAAGATATAAGTGTATGGTATCTATCATCGCTGCATTAGAGCCATGGATCTTGGATATTCTTCTTTAGAAAGTGCTCTTTGCAATGATGGGAGCTTGGACAATGTAAAGGCAAAGCAGGGATTTGATGACTTCGCTAAAGAAGGCACACAATTTTATTTTTCAATATTGACACATTCCAATGTGAAACGTAGCTCTTTCAATGCCAAAATATTTCAAGAAATCCATCCATGAAAAGGTCATTCCATAGGAGGGACCTCTATTGACAATGATGATTAACAAACTAGGGATAAACTCTATCATGTTATTCTAGAATTTATGGGAACGATCATTAAGTTGTTACAAAACATTAGAGAATTTTTGAGGTCTAAAATGAGCCTCCTAAGGATTATTATAAAATAATAGTGGAAATAATAAAATAAGATTAGATTACATCATCAAATTTTAGAGGGAAAAAAGGAAAAAATATTTTTTCAACTCGTATTTCAACTTATCTCCTTATGGTTTTAATTAAATTTTGCACAGGAGCACTTGTTGGATGTGTAATTTAATTCCCCATCAAAGGAGTATCCATATTGTGTACTTTCGATGTCTTGCTACATGAAAAAAGAGAAATACATGAAAAAACATGATTGCAATCACGTTTTTCACGTATTTATCATTTTTTGTGTAGCAGGGTCCATCGAAAGTACACAACATTGGTACTCCTTGGACTAAGAATTAAATTCCGCATCCAGTGAGTGCTCCCACTCAAAATTTGAGTAAAAATGTAGGGAGATAAGTTGAAAATACAAGTTGAAAAAAGTAGTTTTTAATTTTTTAATTTTTTAATCTTTTTACCTTTTTACTCCAAAAATGGTGAATCATCCCCATGATTGGCATCATCATCTTGAATCCTATTGGTTCTTATAAATTTTATTTTTACTTATTCTTTAAGATAAGATCAAGAAAACATTGATTAAAAGGATAAAAGGGGCACAAAGAATACAACAATTATCGAGGGTGAGAGAGCGGGGGGAATATATGGCTTTGTGTAGAAGAATCCAAGTAAACTTTTGAAGCAAATTTCCACCACTCATGTTAGTTATTAACTTACAAAAGATATGTTATCTGTAAACAATTTATATAGTTAAAAATTAGAACATTGTTTAATATACTTTATGTTTATGATCATCAAATTATTTATCCAGGACCGCTACCTCTTTTTTTTTTTTCAAATAATAATAGATTTATCGAACTACTCCCTCTTCTCTTTGTGTCAAATATTAACAGAAACCCACAAATACTAATATATTTATCACACTATAGACCTCGTAGAATTAGATTGGTGTGTTGTGATCGCATTAGTGTGATACGATATTTTCAATATGTCGACATTTAATCAGAAATTCTA
Source organism: Pinus taeda (assembly GCA_000404065.3). Lineage (NCBI taxonomy): Eukaryota > Viridiplantae > Streptophyta > Pinopsida > Pinales > Pinaceae > Pinus > Pinus taeda. Next base: position 26,923 of record APFE031104323.1, on the reverse strand, counting down.
CCAACCATCATCCATAAAAAATAGAATGAAAATTCCAACACAAATGAAAAGAAATAATGTAGCGACACGGACCACCAACGTAACTGAGCTTGAATGGTCAGGAAGGTCATCCCTTCCCCTATAACAAAATAAATGTCATTTTATTAAGATAGTAAGATGGTTTTCCTGCAAGAGCAACCACAAAGGCAACACCATGTCAAATCCCCGCTGAGCTTTAATGCTCATTGAGTTTACACACATCAATCACCTTTCATTCATTAACAATTTTTTTTTCTAGAATAAAATTGCAAAAGTGAATCCATTCACTATTATCTTACACTGGTAAGATTGCAGAAATAGTTGTTCCGGGTTTGCTAACCAATGAGGTAGAGGAGTTGCCCGGAAAGTTATGGAAATTCTGGTCATATTTAGAGAAAATCCAACCAGAATTTTTGTAAATTCAAATTATTGTTGTTAAACTTCAAAGTTTTAGGTGTCTTACACGTTTTTGATGGTGTTGAATCCATTTCACCATCAAAAACACGATTCAAACACTATCTCTACAAGATTTTTTGAAATTTTTTTGCCCGAATTTTGGCCACTTTTTGCCGTCTAGAGAATTCCTCCGCCTCGTTAGATGACTCCAAATAAAAGGGGCAAAAAAAATTAATCGGAAAAAAGAACTGGTTGTTTTGGGTTTGCTAAAAAAATAATAAAAAAGCAAGTCAACTTGGAAATTTCTACAAAGACGACTTTATCAAGGGCTAAAGCAAGGGGAAAAACAAATTAATCGACTTTTTTTGCAGACTGTTTTTGCAAAAACCATAAAATACAAGGAAAAAGAGAATTACAGACTTCTAATGAATTCAAACATATGAAAACAAGAGTGCAGGGACTACTAAATTGTTGTACTCAGATGCATTTGGTGGTGGCACCAATAGCACGAGAAGCGAGAAACAACATCGATGGACCATGTGGGCCATTGCATGAGGGCTAGGTTCCCCACGACTCTGACTTCATAACATTGGTGTAAGGTCTGAACGACGCCACTTAAATATATATCCTAATGATCTATCATGCTAATTTGTCCATATGGGGGCCAATGATTGTCTCACTCATATCATGTGTGTCAAATTGGACTAGTGGATCAATGTTTTATGTCGACCTTCTTCTCTATATGAAAGTCGCTTTCCACAACCCTTAAGACCATGTTTTCCCCATTGATTTATACCACCATTTTCCACATATGACAACTGCTTTCCCACAGATTACAATTACTAACATGGTAGCATATGACCTAGCAACAAATGAAATATTTTCTTTTGATGCCATACTTTCACATTGAATATTCTAAAACTAAGTTCTTTAAATCCTATGGATTCTTTCCCATTCTAATTTCATGGTGATCTCCTAAACCATTGGAAGATGGGGATCATAGTTGGACCTAGATGATCCTTGTATGCTAGTTATGGATGTAATAGAACACCGCCTTTTTGGAAGTTGAATATGAAAAATACATAATGGGAAATTCAAGTGGTGCTACATGTTGCAGTCTACATCTTTGATTGCAAGACAACTTGTTTGTAAATTCTTTTGATTCTTGAAAATAAAATGATATGTATTGGTTTTTCTACCATCACTTTACAAATAAAAGGATATGTATTGGTTTTTTCTACCATCACTTTACAAATAAAATGATATGTATTGGTTTTTCTACCATCACTTTACCCCTTTCACATAATCAATCATTGTTGCATATCAATTCTACTTTCTTGATTATGGTTCTAATCAATAGTCATTTTTAGTGTAAATGGTATGCAAATTTCGAATTTGAAGCAATTCCACAAACATATTTGGTTTTCTTTGTTTTCTCTTATGGTTTAAATATAATTTTTCTTTTCCAATCCTCTTAAGAATGGTTGGATTCCTTTTTCCATGCTACATTATGGCATTGTCAATGAATATTCTACAAAATTAGAGATAGAGACAGGTACTCCATGCATGTACTGAAAATAAATGCCTAATTTTAAATATTTTTTATGGGAAATCTCTCTTACATGAAGAGGAAAGATAATTAATTTGTTTAGACAACGAAATATGATAATTTGTTTAGTAACTAGTAAATTGTTTTGAATTCACTATGCTAAGTTTTATACTTGGCATCTTATTTTACAATCTGATTTATAGTCTTCACATAAATTTTCTAAGATTTATGTTTTATATAGTTTATAATGCTACATGTGTTGTATTGTAAGAGGCAGTAATGAAAACAATTGAAGTGGATTTTCTTATGCAAGCATCTCGGGCTAAAGGAGGGTTAATATTTACAGGAGTTACATAAGATTTTGGATTCTCACCTTGTCGTTAATGGCTTCAATAGTGAAAAATCTGGTACAACTATCCTTTAGGAAGGAAACAACAACACATAGCAACAACGAGACTAAAAAAAAGAGGTGGCAGTGGCACGAGATAGAAACAACAAGCAGAAGAAGCAGGGCAACAACAATAATTTCGATGAGAAGAATAGGATGTAGAAACAACATGTGATAGTACCAAGGCAGTAACAACAATTTCGATAAGAAGAATTTGTGGATCGAGGTCAAGAGGAAAAATAATGGATATGTTCACCAACTCAACGGAGGGAGAAATAAATGATCAATAACAATTTTGGACCATCTTGTGATCTAATTATGGAAGAGAGATTGTAAAAGATTAGAGCATACACTATGATGCAACTATCTATCTTTGTTGTTGTTAATGAGATTAATTGCAAAGATCTTTTTGTTAATAAAAGTAATTAAAAAGAGTAATAAACAGGCACACAACCATAGATAATGCATAACAACACATAATTACCAACCATAGATAATGCATAACAACACATAATTACCTTGATCGGGGGCAGCCTAGAACAAAGGGTTATCTTGATCCAAATGACATCGAAAAATCAGGATGACATGGGCAATGACAACTGTTAGAGGATGATGAATATCTATAGTGTCACTACCAAGAACCCCACAATAGAATGCCTATTAGTGTAATTATTTTTCCTTTGTGGTTTAGGGACACACATATTAGTAACCACTACGTCCAAAAAATATTGGTACCAGGAAAATCCATCAAAATGGATCACTTCCCGTTGGCTCAACCACAAAGCCTCACCCCGAGAATATCGAGAGAATTGAACCCATGACCTCTAAATAGAAAAAGGTTCTTTAAATATGGTAGCGATGGGGACTCAATTAATTGAGCTAAACCTCAACTATTATTATTATTATTATTATTATTATTATTATTGCCAATTTTGTTTGAAATTTGGTAGGTATTTATTGTAATTGTGTTTAAATTATGATTTTTTTAAAATCGATTTTGTTTAGTTTTCCTAGAAATTTGGTACTTATTTAATGGAATTGTGTTTAAAATATGTAATACTTAAAAAATACAAGTATTTTAAAATATTTTCAAAGAATTGAATTTATCTATAGATTCAAAAAACCATTAAATAAAAACAATTCCAATTTGACTCAAATTTTACAACTAATGTTTTGAAGATGTTAAAAAAACGTACAAGGAAAAATCCTCCTTAAGTGATAATTCAACCCTACCATATCCAACATCCATAGTGGTAATTTCTTGCAATTAACATTCATTCAAAATAACCCATGAGGTGTAGACCAATTGGTTTAAGTGGGGTTTAGTCTCTACCAGGTCACAAGTTCAAATTTCATGGAGAGGCTTGAGGATGGAAGCTACTTTTGGGGGAACTAAACTATCCCAAAGAACACCACATGTGAAGAGGAAAGACCCTTGTGTTGTAAATGTTAGAAAATTATATATTACAGAGCAATGGAACACATAGAATATTGTAGAAATATAAACACAAAAAACACATAAAAACAAGAGAGACACGGATATATGTGGTTCACCCAATTTGAGCTACGTCCACAAAGAAACAATCAATCCTTCCTTTTATATTATCCAGCAAAATGAAGAGATACAACCTACATAAGATCCGCTGTAATTATCTATTCTCTCTCACACAATCTCCTCTCTCTTTCTCTGTCAGAATACACATCTACATAGCCGCAATACAATTCCCTCATATATAGAGAGGGGTTTCCTTCTAGGGCAAAAAACCCTAAATTAAACATAACTTCTACTGTCAAATTTTCGCCTAATGAACGACTCAGATTGACTATGAAATTACAACATTTTACAAGGTAATTTTACATCTATTTTTAGCTTCGGGGGTTGATGCAGGAGCATCCAGCTAATGGCACCATGACCGGGTGTTTGGTCTCAGCTAAGGAGGAGAGGTTCATCATCATTTGATTTCATTTATGTTTGCTGATTAAAATAGTATTAGGAACTTGTTTTATTTCATTATTAGTTAATAGGAATTTAGGGACAACACAGTTAGGTGAAGGTGGTCACAGCCACACTGTTGTTTTTTTATTTATTTCTTTTACAACTATTTACTTAAAAAAAAAGAAAAAAAAGGTATATATCATCTATGTATTCCATAGAACAGGAAAACTCAAACAACAAAATAGTTATCAATTGTGTAACTAAAGAAACAACTGCAAATAGTTTGCATAACTGTATTGTAACAATACAAAACAAATGTACCACATTGTGGAAAGGGTTCGATACCAGCACAAAGAAAGTAATACAAAGAGAAACACTTTCATTTTGAATCCATCTATCCGAGACTTGTTGTTTTTATATAGTTACTATCATCTGTAACAAATAGACAAACTGTGTATTCTATTTTACCAGAAATCCTTCCACACAAGTAGTGACGAAGTTCCAGAAACCAAGTGACAAACAGTGACGAAGTTCTAGAAAATGAGTGACAAGCAGAGGCGTAGTTACAAGAATTGAATGACAAGCAGAGATACTATATTTACATGAGACTGGGCAGGCAGTTCCAGCCACATCAACAAATTACATAAATACAAGAATACACAACAGCTGTAGCAGCTAACAAATTAAATACAGTCACAGTGCGATGCATTTACAAGAAAGGTAACCTTGTACATTGAAATTTATTTTTTCATTCATCTTTAAAATCATTTCAGTGTCAAGACCAGTATATAGACTATATAAATACAAAATTCTAAATTCCAGCAAACCCTAAGGCCAAACAAAACCCTCCTCTAGGAGAAAGACAGAGAATGAGGGTTAGGGTTATAACCCTGAACAGTTATAGACCATCAAAGAGCAAACAAAATTACATACGACCAGGCCCGAAGGCCATTCAACATCAACCAACAAACGAATACGACAGAGTCTCAGTGCGTAGCCTATCGACTGACTACACCAAAGGAGAAACGGATTTGGGGAAAACCCTCAAACAAAACAAATTGCAATAGGGAATGACCCTACCGGTTCCGTTTAGAGGAAGGGCCGAGTAGCAGTCCAACTAGGAGCCACAACAACCTGCACAAAGACCACAGTAAAGCATTAGTGTTATCGTACTGAAGGTTAAAAGAATGAATGACGGGCAGTGAGGGAGAAGAAACCCTAAGAGAACTTACCAGTTCATTAGTTAGCGTTGGACGAATGAACCCACATTTGGGTCATGGCCGTTGAAGGAAAGCCAGCTCACGAGGAGCAACAAATGTTAGCTCTTAAGAAAATCTAATGAAATAGAGTATAGTAGAGAAAGAGTCATTACCTTGCTAGAGCCGAACGACGCAAAGGAAAGGGTCCTTAGTGGCCATAACCTGTGTTAACAAATACATTGCAGACAAGTCAAAAGAAGAAATAATCATACATGCAGCTGAAAAATATCATTGAAGAAGTTCAGTAGAATGCGTAAGGAACAGAAGGAGAAATAGTGACCACCAGAAGAGCACCAGATTATAAACGAATAGAGAAACCCTCGCGTAAAATCGACGAAGCCAACAACTTAATGACAGAGCCAAACTAACCAGATAGCCAAGACAAATACTGAGCAGAGTTATCCAACCAACCAACAGAGAAACCCATAGTAGGGCGTGGATAGAGCACCGGGCTCGAACTCATTACAGTGACCAACAAAACCGATGGACGAAGCTCTCACCATTGAACAGTGTAGAATGAAAAATGCCGGAGTGAATGAAGTAAGGGTTAGGGTTTAGTCTGAGAGCGGGAAGGAAACCTGAGGCCAGGACAGTTGTCCTCTCAACGTATAAACAAATCAATACAGCCATCAATACACAAAAAAAAATCTACGCCAACCCTTTTGATTAATAGTTAATCAAATTACATTGATTTAATCATTTGTATTAATCATTGTTGATTAGTGCTGAACCTTGAGTTGCAGGCTGGTCCCATCATATTGTGGTATTAGAGCAGGATTGAGAGTTTTCTTGAGAAATGGAGGCTGGAAGACGAGGTCGTGGAAGAGGTGCTCAAAGTGCTGTAGAGGAAGGATTGCGAGAGGAAATCAAGATCCTTACTGCTCGTTTAGAGGCAGTTGAAGCAGGAAGGAGAAGGGATCCAAAGGTAGGAGATGATAGTGAAGAAGAAGCCATAGTTACAACAGATGGATTAGATGAAGAAGGGCCGGAAATTAGATTGTTGAGGTTGGTCCTATTGGCTAGTAGCAAGCCTAAACCAAAAATTCCAAATTATGATGACAGCTTGTCCACAAAAGTTCTGTTGGATTGGATCAACGAACTGGACAAATATTTTGAGTGTGAAGAGGTCAGTGAAGATCGGAGAGTTAAGTTCATTGCAACAAAGCTGAAGGGACACGTAGCCCTGTGGTGGGATAATGTCCAGGCAGAAAGAAGAAGGATGAACAAGTTGCTAATAAAGAAATGGCTAAGAATGATGGCCAAGTTGAAAGGCAAATTTTTGCCCAAAGACTACCAGATTGCACTGCATCGGCAAGTGTAGAATTTGAGGCAAAATGGGATGACAATGAGAGAATATACTAAAGAATTCTACCGGGTAAATTTAAGAGCTGGTTATACGGAGGACACCCTAGAAAAAACAGCAAGGTATGTAAATGGTCTAAGATTGGAAATATTGGATGAAATCAGCATTCTTTCCACGAAAAATATAGAAGAAGCCTACCAGAGTGCCATGAAGGCAGAGGAGAAGATCACTAGAAAATAAATGCTAGGAGAGGATGGGGAATGGGAAGAGGAAGAGGACACTCCTATGGCAGAGGACGAACTACCAGCATAGTGAAGAGGGCAGCAGTTCCAAAACTTATGGGACAGTAGAAAAAGGATACAGCACTAGAGGTGGAAAGCCATACCAGCAAGGAAGAGGAAATGGCTGAGGTAGAGGAGCTAACTATTAGCGCTACAGGTGCCACAAGTGGGGGCACAGGGCTTTCAATTGTCTTAAAGTGGAACAAGTTGGTCAAAGAGGAGCGTTTGTTGCATAGCCAGAGGAAGCAGAGACACCAGTTCAGGAAGCGGAGAATGTGCCAGAAACAGGGGAAGCCTTAGTTCTGAATAAAGTGCTGTTAAAACCAGCCAAGGAGACAGCTGAACAAACTCAAAGGAAAGCATCATTTCGGACATTTTGTAAGTCGCACAGAAAATACTGCAAGTTGATTATCGACAGTGGGAGCACAGATAATCTGGTTTCCACAGAGATGGTAGAGAAGTTGGGTTTGAAGTGGCTGAAGCACCCCACTCCTTATAAGGTATCGTGGTTGCAGAAAGGCCATTAGCTGTTGGTTGACGAATAGTGTGAAGCTGAGTTCCATATTGGCAGGTATGGAGACAAAGTTATTTATGATATTATGCCAATGGACATATGTCATATACTGCTAGGGAGGCCATGGCAGTATAATCGGAAGGTAGTGCATGATGGGAAGACAAATTGTTACAAGTTTGTCAAAGATGGGATCAAGCACACACTTGTGCCCATCAAGGAAGAGGAGATAGCAGAAACGAGCGGGACGAGAGTGTTAGTAATGGGTGGAAAACAGTTTTTGAAGCAGATTGAAGATAGTGAAGTGAACTATGCTGTTGTAAGAAGGGAAAAAACAGTGCTGTTACATATAGAAGTGTCTAATTTGCCTATATAAATTCATAAAATGCTGCAAGAATTCAGTGATATAGTAGTGGACGATTTACCAGATAAATTGCCTCCTAAGAGAAGTATAAGTCATCATATTGACTTTATACTTGGAGCAAGTCTACCGAACAAGGCAGCATACCAGATGAGCCCCAAAGATAATGAGGAAATCTGAAAACCGGTGCAGGAATTGCTAGATAAAGGGATGATAAGGGAGAGTTTGAGCCCCTGTGTAGTTCCAACAGTCCTTGCTCCCAAGAAAGGAGGAGAATGGCGAATGTGCACAGATTCTAGGGCCATCAACAAGAGTACCATGAAGTAAAGATTTCCACTGCCATCGATGGATGATATGATGGATTGCCTGAGCGGGGCAACACACTTCTCAAAGAATGATCTGAAGAGTGGGTATCATCAGATTTGAATCAGGGAAGGGGATGAGTGGAAAACAACCTTCAAGACCAATGAAGGGTTGTATGAGTGGCTAGTAATGCCATTCGGATTAAGCAACGCCCCTAGTACCTTTATGCGATTGATGAACGAAATGATGAAAGAGTTCATTGGAAAGTTTGTGATAGTGTATCTTGATGATATATTAATTTTCAGTAAGACTAAGAAGGAACACTTTTGACATGTTGGAAGTGTGCTGGAAAAATTGCAGCAGAATAAGCTGCTGATAAATCTGAAAAAATGTACTTTTCTTCAAAGAGAACAGGTTTATCTAGGTTTTGTGATTGCAGAGAATGAGTTGAAGATGGACCCAGAGAAGATTGCATCAATCGTTAACTGGCCATACCCAAAAATTATGATTGAGGTACATAGTTTTCATGGGCTGGCAAGTTTTTACCGTAAATTTATAAGAAATTTCAGTGAGATCTGTGCACCTATGTTGGACACTATAAAGAAGGCAAGTCAACCTTTTTGTTGGACCAAGGCAGCAGAGAGGAGCTTTTAGCTACTGAAGGAGAAGATTACAGAAAGACCAATCCTGAGATTGCCAAATTTTAAAAATCTTTTTCAGGTTCGCTGTGATGCAAGCGGTACGACCATTGGAGCTGTACTTAGCCAAGAAGACAAACCTGTTGTGTTTTTCAGTGAGAAGTTGAATGAGAGTAGGCATAAGTATTCATCCTACGACAAAGAATTCTATGCTGTCGTCCAAGCACTGAAGCATTAGAGACACTATCTGCTGGGAAGTGAGTTTGTTTTATTTTCTAATAATTCTATGTTGCAATATGTGATGCAACAACATAAGCTGAATCAAAAGCATGCTAAGTGGGTTGAATATTTACAGAGTTTCACCTTTGTGTTGAAACACATTAGTGGTTAGGCCAACAAGGTGGCAGATGCGTTGAGCAAAAGAGCCTTGCTCTTGCAGGAGAGTACGATACAAGTGCTGGGCTTTGAGCATTTGAAAGACTTGTATCAGACTGATGCGAATTTCAAAGAGGCTTATGAAGCTTGTCAGAATCCTTTGCTGAGAAACAATAGTCCATGGTTGGACTATAATTTGCAGGAGAAGCTATTGTTTAAAGGGGGACAATTATGCATTCCCTATTGTTCAATGAGAGAGAATATCATCCGGTAGAAGCACAGTGGAGGTCTAGCTAGGCATTTCGACATAGACAAAACATTAGAGTAGCTCATCCATTTTTAGTATTGGCCAAGAATGCGAATGGATGTGCAGAGATTTGTGACCAGATGTAAAGTGTGTCAGTTGGCGAAAGGACACAGTCAGAATACAGGACTTTACACACCATTGCCCATTTCGAGTAGACCATGGGACTCAGTCAGTTTCGACTTCATCTTGAGTCTACCAAGGACACTGCAGGGTTATGATTTGGTGATGGTAGTAGTGGACCGGTTCTCAAAGATGGCACATTTCATCCCTTGTAAAAAAACCAGCGATGCCACTCATGTGGCCCACTTATTTTTCATAAAGATCGTCAGGCTACACGGCCTACCTAAGTCCATTCTTTCCGACAGGGATGTGAAGTTTACAGGGCACTTCTGGCACACCTTGTGGAAAAAGATGGACACACAGTTAAGTTTCAACTCTGCTTATCACCCGCAGACCAATGGGCAAACAGAGGTGGTAAACAAGAACTTGGGGAACCTGCTACAAAGTTTGATCGGGGAAAATTCATGAATGTGGGATCGTGTACTTGCCCAGGCAAAGTTCTGTTACAATGACTCACCCAATCGCAACAAGGGTTACAATCCTTTTCAGATCTTATATGTCATGCATCCTCGCGGAGTGCATGAGTTACGAGATCTAGGACAACAGGAAAGACAGAGTGTTGATGGGGAAGATTTCGCCAAAGCAATGAATGATATACATGAGCAGGTAAAAATGAAGTTGCAGGACAACAGTCAAAACTATAAGCAGTGGGCAGATCTGAAATGGCGAGAGGTACAGGTTAATGTGGTGGATGAAGTTCACGTGCATTTGCGCAAGGAACGTTTTCCTAGAGGTGCATACAACAAACTGAAATACAAGAAGATTGGCCCCTGCAAAATCCTCTGAAAATTTTCAACCAATGCTTATGAATTATAGCTGCCACTAGGAATAGGCATCTCGCCCATCTTCAATGTGGAAAACTTGTTTCCATATACTACCAGTCTGGAGGAAGACAGTACAGCACAACCTACATGGGACACACAGGAAGGGAGTGAGACTTGGATGAGAGAGATGCCTTCAGCTCAGCCCCTTGAGATCGAGAGAATCCTCGACACTCAGGTGGCTAGGCGAACTCAGCGGAAGGAATACCTACAATATCTGGTCAAGTGGAAGAATTGTCCCATTGAGGACAGTTCATGGCTTAATGCCAGATAGATACAATAGGCAGGCTATTCAATCGAGAAGTTCATGGACAGGAGTCATGAATTTTTCTTACCCCGGGAGCCTGATGCAGGAGCATCCAGCTAAGGGCACCATGACCAGGTTTTTGGTCTTAGCTAAGGAGGAGAGGTTCATCATCATTTGATTTCATTTATGTTTGCTGATTAAAACAGTGTTAGGAACTTGTTTTATTTCATTACTAGTTAATAGGTATTTAGGGACAACACAGTTAGGTGAAGGTGGTTACAGCCACACTGCTTTTTATTTATTTATTTATTTTACAGCTATTTAGTAATATATATATATATAATATATAATTATAAATAATATTATATTTATATATATATATATTATATAGATATATATATATATATATCTACGTATATATATATATATATCCTATATATATATTATATATATATATTATATATATAATATCTTATATATATATTATAATTAATATATATATTATTATATATATATATATATATATTTTATATATTATTATATATATCTATGTATTCCACAGAACGGGAAAACTCAAACAACAAAATAGTTATCAACTGTGTAACTAAAGAAACAACTGCAAATAGTTTGCATAACTGTATTGTAACAATACAAAACAAATGTACCACATTGTGGAAAGGGTCCAATACCAGCACAGAGAAAGTAATACAAAGAGAAACACTTTCATTTTGAATCCATCTATCCGAGACTTGTTGTTTTTATATAATTACTATCATCTGTAACAAATAGACAAACTGTGTATTTTAGTTTACCAGAAATCCTTCCAGACAAGCAGTGACGAAGTTCCCGAAACCAAGTGACAAACAGTGACGAAGTTCCAGAAAACGAGTGACAAGTAAAGATGTAGTTACAAGAATTGAATGATAGGAAGAGATACTATATTTACGCGATACTGAGCAGGCAATTCCAGCCACATCAACAAATTACAGAAATACAAGAATATGTAACAGCCGTAGCAGCTAACAAATTAAATACAGTCACAGTGCAATGCATTTACAGGAAAGGTAACCCTATACATTGAAATTTATTTTTTCGTTCATCTTTGAAAGCATTTCAGTGTCAAGACCAGTATATAGACTATATAAATACAAAGTTCTAAAGTCCAGCAAACCCTAAGGCCAAACAAAACCCTCCTCCAGGAGAAAGACAGAGAACGAGGGTTAGGGTTTTAACCTTGAACAGTTACAGACCATCAAAGAGAAAACAAAATTACATACAACCGGGCCTAAAGGCCATTCGACATCAACCAAAAAACAAATATGACAGAGTCTCAGTGCCTAGCCTATCGACTGACTACACCAAAGGAGAAACCGATTTGGGGAAAACCCTCAAACAAAATAAATTGCAACAGGGAACGACCCTACCGGTTTCGTTTGGAGGAAGGGCCGAGTAGAAGTCCGACTAGGAGCCACAACAACCTGCATAGAGACCATAGTAAAGCATTAGCGTTGTTGTACTGAAGGTTAAAAGAATGAATGATAGACAGTGAGGGAGAAGAAACCCCAAGAGAACTTACCAGTTCATTATTTAGCGCTGGAAGAATTAACCCACATCTGGGTCACGGCCACTGAAGGAAAGCCTACTCACGAGGAGCAACAAATGTTAACTCTTAAGAAAATCTGATGAAATAGAGTATAGCAGAGAAAGAGTCGTTACCTTGCTAGAGCCGAACGACACAGAGGAAAGGATCCTTCGTGGCCGCAACCTATGTTAACAAATACATTGTAGACAGGTCAAACGAAGAAATAATCATACAGGTAGCTAAAAAATATCATTGAAGAAGTTTAGCAGAACGCGTAAGGAACGGAAGGAGAAAAAATGTCTACCAAAAGAGCATCAGATTACAAAAGAATAAAGAAACCCTCGCGTAAAATCGACGAAGCCAACAACTTAATGACAGAGCCGAACTAACCAGATAGCCAAGACAAATACTTAGCAGAGTTATCCAACCAACCAACAAAGAAACCCATAGTCGGGCATGGATAAAGCACCGGGTTCAAACTCATTACAGTCACCAACAAAACCAACGAACGGAGCTCTCACCATTGAACAGTGTAGAATGAAAAATGCCGGAGCGAATGAAGTGAGGGTTAGGGTTTAGTCTGAGAGCATGAAGGAAACTCGAGGCCAGGACAACTGTCCTCTCAACGTACAAACAAATAAATACAACCATCAATACACACAAAAAAATCTCCGCTAACCCTTTTGATTAACGGTTAATCAAATTACATTGATTTAATCATTTGTATTAATCATTGTTGATTAGTGCTGAACCTTGAGTCACGGGTTGGTCCCATCAGGGGCACTGCCCTCGATCCCCCACCAAGGGGGGGCTCTAAAGAATCGACATTGCTCCCCCTGGACCCCCTTGGCGGTGTCAAAAACGGGTGGCATTGCTGCCCCATTACAAACTGGGGTCCAATGCAGCAATACCTTTGAATAAAGAAGATAATCAGGCTCCACAGCCAACAATAAAAGCCACTCACCTAAATGATTTTCTCCCAACTTACTGTTACTGGTGATGTTTTTATATGAGATGGTGTTGGTTACAACTATTGATGATCGAAGTTATGCAATAGTAAAGCAAGTTGCAAAAAGGCAGTATATCACCTTGAAAATGCAATTGGGATTTCATACCATTTTTATATGAATAAACAAATAGTAGTTGCACGTTATGATTGGGATAGAGATTTGATGTTGTCTAACTATTTATGTTTTGGAGATTTTGGTCAGAATCCAACAATTTTTTTATAGCCAAATCATGACCTTTTGTTGTTTGGAATGCATTTTTGATTACATATACGGATTTACCACCCTAAAAAACCCTTGAGGAACTCAAATTGTGGAGGGTTCACAATTCAAACTTGTGGTTCCAACAAATGCTCATTGGATTTTGGGAAAATTCCACAGGAGAGTATGCCCTGAAAAGCTCCAATAACAGGTAGAATATGGGATGATAAAATTATTTTTTTAAAGGGATTCAAACTATATTAGAAAGCTAATTAAAAAAACATATTATAAAATGTAATTTTGTAAATCACTTGTTATTTATGAAGGAAAAAAATATTATAGTACTTCAAAATAAGAGCCACATTTCAACAACCCATTAACCTTTAACTCTCCCAATTCTTGGATGATCAATGAGCATTGTACCTTTCATATAAAACAAGGTTAGATGTTAACCATGAGAAATATTTAGGATTGCATACCTATTACTTTCTTTTACCATCTAAAGACTAAAATTATCTTTGTTCTTGCTGGCTCTCATTTATTCCTTATTATGGTGTACCCTTCCACTTCATAAACTCCATCACAAACTCATACCTGGAGAAGTATATTATCATATTGATATATCCACCATTTTAAGTGTTACTTAATGTAAGTTTTCAAGATAAAATTTGACACATTATCATTTTGAATCCTCAATGGAATTCATGTTTAAAGTGTATTTTTAAAATCCTTGTTGATATGATAATTGGCATGATGTTTAATATCCATATTTAATGTGTTTAGATCCCTCCCTCATAATGTCATTTCCTTTGTTATTTTTCATTTGATCATTAAAAGAATTAGTCATGGGCTATGGGTGTAAACTATAATGGCATTTCAAATTTATTAACAATACACATTATGCATTTGCATTTCAACGACAATTTTAAAGAGTAAACAATATACATTGACTAAATCCAAGGAAATTAGGTCATTTTTTTCTTCATATTCACACAATATTCCATCTCTCTAAAAATATCTAACATATTGACAAATCTAACATGGCTATAACATTGTTATCTAATATTTTTTTATTATCTGGGAAAATTAGTTGGCCTCTCAACCACTTAATATGTTATTCATGACATCCATATTTTGGCTATAAATACTCAGGAAAAAACACATTATGAATGCTTGAATTTATTTAATATTCCAACTAGGAAATATTAGTGAAAATAAAGAACATGCACTAAGCTACATCAATTAAAAATTTAAACATGCATACATAATCAATAACTCAATAAATTGGGTAAGAAAACTGAGCCATTTTATTAATATTTGAAAGTTGAGTACATAATATAGCATGAGAGATAAAACTTGGGCTTGTTACTACAAGCTATGCAAAACCCAAGTTAGAAAGTGATGGCTCATGTCACTTGGAAATGTCTTCCTCAAATATCTGTAAATTACCTAGAAAATATTGTTGTTGTTGCTTGAGAAGAACTAGAATTTCTTCCCTAGAAACTGCTTAGAAAATTTTGCAAAATTAACCCAAGGCTTATCACACCAAACCCACAAAAACCATGAAAAATAATTGGTTAATTCTAGCTAACCCGAAAAGCCCCAAAACATGTGAATTACCTAGAAAATACTACTATTGTTGCTAGAGAAGAGCTAAAAAATTTTCCCTCAAAACTGCTTAGAAAATTCTACAAAATTAACCTAGAGCTTCTCACACCAAACCCACAATAACCTAGGAAAATATTGGGCTAATTCCAACTGACCCAGAAAGCCCCCAAATAGTCCAAATTAATTGGAAAATAGAAAACTTTGGCCCAACAAACACCCTACACTTTAGCCCTACAAAATGGTACTAATCTCCAACTCCAACCAAGGGAAATACTCCTGCAAATGCTCAAAATCTCCAATCAAAAGAAGATGCTCCAATCAACTAATACAAACTTCCTTCTACGCCGAACAGAACACACCAAACTGATTGTAACTTCTACAATTCAACTCATGGGAAGCCCTGAATTGGACTCCCAAATTCCTCACTAGGGAGACACTCGAAGTTCTACGAAACAAGGGTGGAATTTCCGCTTGGAATTCCTATGCTAAGCAACACTTCTCTTCTTGTGCTCCGCAACACCAAGAGAGTTCAAGTGATGATAGATAGACAAAAGATTATCAACAAATGAGTCCATCCTCCTTTCATAATTTCTCCCCATGCTTATAGAATCCTTATTTAATATTATTTTATTAATGGGAGCCATTTTCCACTTAGTGACTTTTTCTGCCATTTTAATAAAATAATAATTTGCCTCCCTTTTGAAATAAAAGAATGTTTTTACATCATTCTCTAATAAAATATTACTTTTCCGCACTTTTCTAATGAAAATAATATTTGCGCCCTCTTTACCAAAAATGGCAAAACTCAGTAATGTTTGCACTCATAAAATTGGGAACACTACAATCCTCCCTACCAAAAATTGCTTGTCCTCAAGAAATATTACCATATTTTGTTGCTCCACAAGTTAGCCCAGCTAATGCCAGGATTCCAAATGTGCCATTGAACCACTCCTCGATGTTATGCAACCGTCATATGAACAAATCCTATGATACTAGGGTCCCAAACCATTTACTAAATTAATTTCCCTCTACGTAAGATTGGTATCTCCTTTACAATTATCTTTTATAACCAATGTATACACCCTTTCCCATGATAACCTACCATCACATTGTATAAATCTTTCAATCCATATCTTCATCTAGTCAAGATTGTTCGTAATGTACATATGTAGTGCATCCCACTCTCAATCAAATTTATTAGAAAATCAAAATTCACCAATAAATATTAGTTACCATGGTCAATATTAATAATTGATGAAAGAATAAAAATTAAATAAAAATGATATTAAAAAAAAAAAAAACTAAAAGTTCTATGTACTATAAATATTTAATTACCTCTCACTTTGCTTATTGTACCTTTCCCCAATATGTGCTCCCCTTCAATGTTTTTGATGGAGTTCACATCCCAAATGCAATCAACATGCATATTTGCTACTAATTTAGGAAGATACTAAATAATACACATCATGGATTGATATACCATATATCCCTCCACCGTAGAACCCTTAGGACGTGTTATTTGTCTAACCAAAGCCTTTAATGATTTAAAGTGCGTCTCCACCATCCACATTGACCTTTTTTGTTTAGGTCCACACAATTCAATCTCCTCAACTTGGTGTATGAGATAGTGTTCTTGTGCATTGAAAAGTTTTGGAGGTAGATACTTTTGCATTTCACACATTAGCTGAGGAATTTCTCTCTTCCAGTACTTTATATCTTCTTTATGGATTTCTTTCAATGAAACCATCTACAGATGACACAAGAAAATAACATGTTTCAACAAAACTTAATATATTACATTACAATTAAAACACATGACATCATTAAGTTGAACAACAAATTGAAAGAACACTTTGCATATAAATTGCTACTTACCTCATGTATTTCCCGAGATCATATATAATTTGTTTGACATTATTGTCAAAGTCGTTTGGGATAGATATAGGTAGAACATACCGTGACAATGAAAATGAATCATTATTTATTCAATCCCAAGTAGACAAATACAAACTATGAAGATGTATACCAAAATTGAAATATATATAACAAAATAATTACCTTTATGAAGGTATGCCAATCATCTATTTTTACCCCACCAAATTCGCCTTTCATTGTTAAAATATTTTTTATGTTTGATGAAAATACTGTGGGAAGTTTAATTCTTCGAATGACCTCTTTTACATCATTGCTTTTTTTCTCTGTTAATAACCATGGATGACTATTTCAGCCTCCATCATTATTTGATCAGATCACACTTTGCATTGCATGATTGGTTTCCTGAGTATCACTACAAATTTTTACAATTCTTTCTTTATCCCTCCTACCATCTATGATTCACCATAACAATTTCATCACATTCTTCCCAATATGCACTGTATCAAACAAATGAACTATTATTAGGTCCTCATAGTAGCACAACTTCATGAATTGAGTGGGTTAACTTTTCATTCCTCGTGGAAGTCCATTATTAATACCTTCACGACCTTCATGATGAAGCACAAAATAAATCACAACAACAATTATCAAGTACAATAAAATAAATTTTATAAAAATAAAAATTCAAAACATTACATATATGATACATAAACAAATTGCATACCTTGATGATTTCTGTTATATACCAACTTCCATAGTTGAGGTGTCATTCTCCATGGTTTTAATCTAGTATCTTCTTTCCCATTGAAAAATGTTTTTCAGTAGTGTGATATCTATGGTTCTTAAAAAGGAAGTGCTTATACTCATCAAACACCTCCTTTCCTAAAGTTTATGAATGAAGAGATTTCATCTTAGCACCACAAACTAGGAATGCAAATTTACACTTTGTTTGAAGACCTACATTAAGAGATGGATTAATGCAAACTATATGAAGGGATTATTTAAAAAACATGCATGATATCTTCAAATAATTATATACTATTAAAGTGAAATATTGGAATATTACATACCACATAAATATGTTAGTCTTAAGGCATCATGAATTTTCCATACAAGTATTGCATGGAACTGAAATTTCCCCTGCCTTATTGGTTTACAGATGTCATACATAGTGATGGTAGTCCATAACTTAGTCATTTCCCATAAATAACAAGTCTTTTGCTCATCGGTCGAAGGTAGAAGGGTCAATGCTCTTTCTGTCGACGACTTTCAGAGGATACAAACCATATTCATGCGACATGGTCCAAAAGCTCAATCCAGGATTGAACATTCGATCCAAGCCTCTATATATTTGGGTTGGGCATGAAAAGAACTACTCATTCATGGAGTTGGATTCCTCTCCCTTTGGTCTTGCCATTCTTCCTCTCCCATGGGTCGAGCCACATCCTCACTTAGGGATTGGGGATATACATTCATATCTTTAACTTAATACTTATGTAGTAATTTTTTAAATTACACATAATTAATACCATGATATGTATGTATATAAGTAATAAACAAATATAAAATACTATGCAACAAACAAGACAAATTAAAATGTTACATTCAAAAAATTATTATAAACAAATTCCTGGAACAATCATTGTTAACATTATATGCTTCCTCTTTATTGAAATCCAAGGAGGAAGGCTATTATTGATAACATGATTGGCCACAATGAGTAAATATACCTGAGCTCTCCAAATATATTAACATTGTCAATAGCTAATTAAAGCCCAACATTACGAGGTTTATTTTTAAAATGTGACCATTTATCCTCAATTTCCCTAAATGCATTTAACCATATGCAGACATTCGAAGAACACCATCTTCATTTCTCTTGTGTGCGTGGTAATCCATAAACTTTGCTATGCTTTCACACTTGAACAATTGCTGCAAACATGGAATTATGGGAATACCATGAAAAATCTTTTGAGGAACCTTTTTTGTTATTGGATAGATTTGGTATCTACTACTCTAACATTGCGGACAATTTGTTTTTAATGCATGTTGTCCATAATATATAATATGATAATTAGGAAATGCATCTATAACTTTATACTCCATTCAAAGTTCTTTCATAATGACATATAAATCTCGGTATGTGTGAGGTAAAATATTTGACGATGGTAACAAAATTTTACCTAACTATTTAGAAAACAAAAAATCACCAGTCAGTGCAAAGAATATTAATTGTAAATATTCCATTCTTATTTTACACATAAATTAACACAAAAAAGGAAAAAATCAACCTTTGTGTATAATATGTGATGAAACATATTACATACCTTAGGATTTACAAGTGTTTGACAAACCATTCAAAACCTTTAAGTTCACTAACATTAATGTAACATAGAGAATATTTTATTTTGAGCCTTCATAAAGTGGTGTTTTTGCCTTTTCTAGTAAAGGTTCATTAAGAATATTATCATCATTGTCCTCATCGTCATCATTGACTGGTCGAGCAAACAAGTCTTGGATCAATTCATTTGTCCCATCATCTTGAACTATGCTATTATTTTCATCTTCTTCCATAGGATCATTAACTTGATCTTCAATATTTTGTTCATGTTTCTCAGCTTGTACAACATTTCTACTAATACTTGGGGCATTCGAACATTGGGCATGGGACCAACCTGACTTTATAATTAGAAACAATCATGCAAATTAATTAGTTCACATAAAAAATATTATAACAATATAAAATTTTACAAATAAAATTAATATAAACACAATAGATAATGAATATATAGCTTACCCAGGGACGATATTCCTTCGGTCCCCCTTCAATGTGCCCATGTTTCCTACAATGTATTTTAGTTGTTTCTCTTAAAACCATTATAGTACGTAAGCCCTTGCATTCAATGCAAGGGCTCTCCCATCATCCCCTTGATTTTTCCCTAATTAGTGTGTATTGACTTTCTTCCCCACAAAATAATTATGCGATGATTATGCTATAAAATTTAGTAGCTTACTAGATATGTTATATTTTGTAATGTAATTATATATGTGTGTGTGTGTGTGTGTGTTTTCACTCGATAAGAAGACCTTATAACATTTTAGAACAATTGCAATTATAGAAAAAACATTGCAATCTCTCTTAAAATAAACATATTTATAAATTTACTTATTGTTAGAATTTCGATGATAGTTGACCAAGTCAAAGGTTGACTAGTCAAAAAGTGACCCAGCATTCCATTAATGGTGCAACGGATAGAGAAAAATGATTTTCGTCAGTATTGTGACAACTCTCAAATATCATTTCTCTTACAATGATATGGAGAATTCCATCGGAATTATGACATTCAAGACATTTCGTCGGAAGATCGACAAGTTCAGGCTGATTAAAACTAAAAAAAAAAAATTGACATTAATTCTCATAATTTTTGATGGCACAACCAATTTTAGTCGTACCAACATATTTTTCCATCGAAATGTATTACTATATATAGTAGTGAGAGGCATTTGGTGGAGTGAAAGCCTAACCCCTTATGGACCACCATCGAGTAATTACAAGTGGTGTGGCTTTCCTTGAATAACAATGATGAGTCAACCTGCATTAGATGATAACAACGAGTGATGGTTTTTCCCATTGTTAGTTTGAAAACTACATTATGATAGGCTTTCCCACCATTTGAGAAAAATATAGACTTAACAATTTTCAGTATTTCAAGAATCGGGGGATCATAATGTTTCCAATAAATTATATCATGTATGCGAGCATGGAACTAGAATTTATTCAAGAGCACCAAGTCCTGTATGTACCTTGATGTTAGTGGCAATGATTTTTGAACTCTATCATAACCCGAGTTAAACTGTATACATAACTCAAATAACATCTCGATTTGACATGTTAAGCTTAATTTATCTTATTTGAATGTTTAGAGGGTGATATTGATGATGAGGATCCCAATATACGGAATGATTTTGATTTTATATAGCACTAGTTATGTGTGGTAGGATGAATTGTTATGGACTTTATAGTGTTTAGAGCCACTTTGTTAATGCATTTTTGGTTCACAGATGGATTACACTCTATGTTATTTTGGTTATATGCATTAGTTGCATGATTGAATTTGTATAATCATCATGTAAATGTTATATTTTTAAAATTAAATCTTTATCTCTATTTCATTTTTTATGTGTAATTCACTAATTTATTATTATTTTTAATATATAATATATACATGTCCTATCGTCATGTTCGAGGTTTTCGTATCATGTTTCAGAAGGCTCCTTTTTTTGTGCTCGTGCCATTGTGTCATATATATATCTTATATATCTATATATATCTATTACTATATATAATATATATGATATATATATATATATATATATATATTATATATATATATATATATATATATATATTATAATATATATATATATATATATATAATATAAGAGAGAGAGAGAAAGAGAGAGAGAGAGAGAGAGAGAAGAGAGAGAGAGTATTTTAATGTTGATCACAATTACAATATTTCAATATGAAAATATAAGAAGTAACTGAAAGTAAAAAATTTCAATAGGGAGATGTGCTATTCATTTAATTTTTAATATAAAATTAATATGTGGTATTTAAAAAATATCAATAATATGCTCACCAACTGTTTGTCGATGACAATATGCTTTTCGGCCATCCGTCAGTTCAAGAGGCCTCTGCCATCAAGTCCCTACTCAATCTCTTCTCAGAAGCTTCTGGCACCACCATCAATGCCTCCAAATCCCAGCTCTTCTTCTTCCACACTCCCATTCTCACTCAGAGAAATATAGCTAGGATTTTGGGCTTCCCGATGGCTGCGCTTGCTTCGAAATATCTTGGAGCTCCCCTGTTTGACTCAGCCATCAAACATGCTTCCTGGAGATCCCTCCTTGACAATTTAGAAAGTAGGCTCTCTTCTTGGACCTACCGCTCACTCATCATTGCTAGTAGGCTCTCTTCTTGGACCTACCGCTCGCTCATCATTGCTAGTAGGCTTATCCTAATCAAATCCGTTCTCCAAGCCATGCCTCTGTACTTATTTTCTATATTGGCAGCCCCTAAATGGGTTCTTAAAAAATTCACAATCTTCAAAGAAACTTTCTTTGGGGTTCCTCAGGCCTCAATAGAAAATGGGCTCTTGTCAAATGGATTGAGGTTTGTCTTCCGAAGTCAGCTGGTGGGCTTGGTCTAAGGGATCCCCTCCACAGCAATAACACCATGGGCGCCCGCATCTGGTGGAAATGGATCTCCAAATTGCACACTCCTTGGGCATGTCTCTAGTAGGCCAAATATGCTCCCGGCAGTCCACTGGAGGATTTCATCCGCATCAACACATTCACCCCTGGCTCGTTGATTTGGAATGTGGCCAAGAAACATAGTGCCTTTATTCAAGTGCACAGCTTCTGGGAAATCCATTCGGGTACCATAGCAAGATTTTGGGAGGACTCTTGGCAACAACTTCCCAAACTCACCTCTCTCTTCCACAAGCCCAAGTGGCAAGCTACTATGCAGCACAATGATCAAATCCATGTCCATCAATTTTGGCAGCAGCAATCCCCTCAAGGTTTTCAACTTTGGAGAACAGCTGGTACCTGGCAGGCTAACTGGCAAGAGGAAACTTATGAAGAGATCGGTCAAGAG
Source organism: Pinus taeda (assembly GCA_000404065.3). Classification (NCBI taxonomy): domain Eukaryota; kingdom Viridiplantae; phylum Streptophyta; class Pinopsida; order Pinales; family Pinaceae; genus Pinus; species Pinus taeda. The sequence goes on along the minus strand of APFE031104323.1, from coordinate 4,175 downwards.
CTCAAAGTTAGGAAAATTAAACTCTCTGATCAGCATGACAAAGTGCGATGGGGATATACACCCAAAGGTATGTTCACTACCAAGGAAGCATACCAACTTCTCTATCAACCCACACAGATAATAAAGGATCAGCTATGGGATCAGGTTTGGCAACCAAGCATTTGGCCTAAGGTCTCTACTTTCCTTCTACTAAGCAAACAACGGATCCTCACTTGGGACAATCTACAAAAGCGAGGATTTACTGGGCCTTCCAGATGTCCTAATTGCAATCTTCACACAGAGACCATCTTGCATCTCATGGAGACCTGCCCATTAGCAGCTCAACTTTGGGAGAGAACATGACAATGCAACAGAAGATCGGGTAGACGTGTGGGAGACATTTTAAACACCATCAGGAACTGGCCTCGGCATCCTTTCCAAAGTCTTCTACTCAATTCCCTCTAGAACCTCTTACCGGGCTTTGCCTATTGGATCATCTGGAAGGAGAGAAATAACCGGATCTTTAAAAATCATAGTACACCCCTTGACACCCTGTGGCTACTTCTCAAACAAAACCTTCAAGAAACTCTAGCTCTAAGACACTGACAAGACTTGTATTTGCCAGCTTCACCCCAGGAATGCCTCATTCTGAAAAATTGGAACCTGTACCTCACCCTTTTAGCTCAAGTCAAGCCCAACTCCTCCATCCATACTGATTCTCCCCAATTCTGGTCTCCTCCTGCCACCCACTCTTACAAACTGAACTTCGACGGAGCTGCTAAGGAAAATCCTGGGCTGGCTAGTTACGGTGGTATTTTCAGAGATGTTGTAGGCTCGACACTGCACATATATCATGGTTCGCTTGGAAGAGACACCAACAATGTTGTTGAATTTGAAGGCTTATGGAAGGGCATTTCTATAGCAGAAATAGAAATTTTTTTCCCTCTAGAGGTAGAAGGGGATTCTCAAATCTTAATAGAGGCAGCCATTTGGATTCACTTAGGCACCTCAGTAGAAAAAATCGCTTCGATCTGGTGGCTTCTAAGCAGATTGGAACAAATTGAAGAATGGCTCAAGGCACCCCGCAGCATCACCTTCAAGCATATTCGGCGAACAACTAACAAGGTAGCAGACAGACTGGCTAATCAAGGCGTCGACCAATAGCTCCCATTCTTCTCTGGTCCACTGAGCAGTTCTAATGATGCACAACTCAAACAAGACTGCACTCTTCTGGTGCAACAAGATCTATCTCTCCCGGATTCGGGTGTTTAATATGGCTTTCAATACATGGGCGGCTTGGTGGGTTTGCGCATGGCTTATTACCACCGCCATTCGGCCTCGCGTTATGCCAGTCATTAATTCCTTGGTTAACATCTTCAATGTTGCGTTAATGCAGCTCATCCCTCCACACCAGCCTGCAAGTTCTTTTGCCATGGTGCCCCTCTGAGAATTCATTCATGCTCCTCCCTTACGCTCGTGTTGTTCCCTTGCTGTAGTTGAGCCTCACTCCCGGACCAACCCAGGGAAACGTGGTGCTCTGGAATGTTGTGTTGATTCATCACCGAGACTTCAGGTTTCTCAAAGCCTTTCTTTCAGTTGTAGCTCATCCTCTGTCTTTCCCAGTGCTCCTCTGCGTGCTGAAGCTAAGCCCCTTTCCATCCCCCCTGCCTTCATAGTACTGCTGCCTATTCAGCACCTCTTGTTTTTTTCATTATGCCTAGATTGCGCTAGAGAATGCGCTGCAGGAGGGGAAGTTCCTGTGGGTGAGTTATCCACCGACCCTCCTCCTCTACTTCGGGCTCCTTGTCTTATTCCTCAGACTTCTTCTCTGATCGCGGTCCCATTACCAGAAGTGGTCGTGGATGAGGTCGAGGGCAGCATAATTCAGCAGCGCGCTCTCATAATTCTCAATCTCACACCGCTCGTTTTCAGTTCCCCTGTACTCTCAGTAATTTATCCTTCATAGCTTCAGACACCATTGAGCTTCGAGAGGATACTTCTGGTCTGGTTGTTGTGACACCAGAGGTGACTCTGGAGACGAGGGAGGAAGATAAGCATGGCACTTCTCAGATTAACAACACGTAGAGTAAGGATCCTGATGGCACTGCAACCCAGGACATGAGCAATCAAGCTAGTCCGAGCATCCCTACTGGTGGCAGTTCTTCAGGCAAAGAGAGCCATCCCTCAAAGGATGAAGATCCCTACAAATATGGGTGTTGCATCGTTGAAGAGTCTCCTTCCACCTCTCATGAAGCTTAATTAGGTCTGCATTCAATGGTTTTTTATTCTCTGTTGATCAAAGGTGCTTAATTCCTTCCTATTTTACAGTCATTATATGCTCTACAGTTCTCATTCTCAGACCTTTTTTCTAAAGTTAAATTGTCGATTTCCCCTGCGTGGGCGGCATTCTCCTGACTATGTCTTTGGGTCTCGGTTACGGTTACAGTTGTTTAATGGGTCAGATTTCAGTTTTGATTTGGGTAGCGCTTCCCTGTTTATCTGTATGAGCCCTGTCAACTTGTTTTGGTCTTTGAATTACCTCTGGTCAGACTTCAGTTTCGATACTAGCATATTCTGTTTCTATGAACTAGTCAAGGTCATGGTCCTAGAATCTCTTTTGGTCAGTCTTCAGCAGGTCTTTTGGTCGCTATGTAATGTGAGCATGCCGCATCTCTGGGCTAGACTTCTCAAGGCTGCTGCCTCTTTGTAAAAATATTTTTGTATCAATATAGGAGTAGATAAATTCAGAAAAAAAAAATAGCAGTAATAATAAAAGAATTCAATGTGGGTCATAAATGAAATGTTTCAATATGTAGGGTTAATTATATTGATGTGTATTTACAAATATATTAATAACAAAAAAACATTTTAATTTGGACAATGTGGTACATAAATAAAATATATCATTGTCCATGTTAGTAAACATTTCAATGTTATATAGTATCGCAACCATATAACTTAAATAGATAGTAAACTATTAAATGGTTGGTAAACGCAGATAAGCATCAATCCATGAGAAACATCGAAACACTTAATCCATAACACATCTCACATTTCCTAGATGAAAAAGAATCATACAAATTAACTAAATTATAACTTTATTTTAAATATTTATTATTATTATTTATTATAAAAATAATTAACGTATGATTTAAACATATATACATTTTAAAAAACATGTAATTTTATTCTTAACTATGGAGATTCGCCCTTACTTTACTATGGGATTCATTAACTTGTAAATAGCTCTTGTTACAATACCATGGATTATCAATATCACATGCTTGATGTGACATGTCTTGATATGATGTTTTCTTTAATAAATTACTTTGAGATGAATTAATTAAAAGAACATAACTTTTCTCCAATGGGGGTGAGAAACATAGTAATAAACCCAATGTGTGGACGATGATGCCAGACACTTGCCCGATGATGCGGGGGCCGGCAAACCTGACCTCTCAAGGTGATCTTAGTACAGGGGATGTTAATGCTTGGCGTGCAAACCATCCATCAGCCTTGATGGGAGAGGAAGCAAATGAGAAACATGGGTATTTGGAAGGTGGTGACCATCTACTTTGGCAAATGTTGTGGCTATCATGGTGGGTTGATGGTCGATACTGGAGCTCGGGTTGCAGAGAGATCTCCTGTGTTTGACATATTGACTGGGATTGGTTGTGATTCTGCCCTCAATTCCTTTTCGTTAGTGTATGTTTTAACCCCGTATAGAAATTACCTGCATACGAATTCTAAATCACAGGAAAAATAAAAATGCAAGAGCATAACACATAAAACACATATACACAGAGATTTCCCATTGGATCCCACAACCGGGACTACCAGCTTGATTTTTCATTATATTCCTTTCAATTTTACAATACATATTTATACATGCTGAAGCATCCAATACCATGGACCAAAAAACCATCACGTCCAATACCATGGACCAAAAAAAACCATCGATCCAATACCATGGACCGAAAACCATCGCGTCCAAAAAACATGTGCGAAAATCATGCACAAAACCATAGGTGGGTCCGCCCAACCTAACATAGGGTCCAAAACCAAAATTTTCTGGGGCGCTGCCTAGGACCCCATAAAGTGGGGTTACAGGTACCCCTCAACCCCCTGTTAACTATGTGGAAAGAATATAACACAACCCAACAATCTCCCACTTGTTGTTTTCTTTCCACAAGGGG
>APFE031104321.1:0-18775 GCA_000404065.3 Pinus taeda | reverse complement strand
ATATCATCTACTAATTATATTTTTGTATGTGGATGACATAATATTTTGTAGCGATGTGGAACAATTGGGACATCAATTTAAAATTGTATTCAGACAAAGTTCGATATGTGCGTGATCAAATAAGTATGATTCTTCTGAGGACTACAAATTTCTCAGTAAAAAATGGGGTATTTATCTCCCAGTCTAGGTACCTATGAGAAACTTTGAAGAAATTTTGCCTAGAAGATTGCAAGCTAGTTAGCACTCTTATGGTTAGAGGATACAAATTGTACCAGAAGATGAGACACTGCTAGTAAATGAGATTGATTACAGATCAATTATATGAAGCTTGTTTTATTTCATAGCTTTGAGATGAGACATAATGCAAGAAGTGCATCGTTAGTCTAGATTTCAAGATTTTCCTCCTGAAAGTTTTGTCATCGTTGTCAAAATGATTTTCAAATATCTTCAAGGAACTGGACTAAGGTGTTCTAAAAGAAGAGAATTTAAGTAGAAGGCCTATACTGAGGTTGATTTGGTAGGCAATATTGAAGACAAAAAATTCACATCCATTGCAAAATTATATTTGGGAAATTTCTTAGTGTCTTGGGTTAGAAAGAAACAAGCCTCCATTTCTTTATCAACTAGTGAAGAAAAGCATATTGTAACTACCACTTTTTTCTCACAAATTATATTGATGAAGAAGACCTTGAAGAACATTAAGGTGGAGTTGTTTGAGGCTAGTCCAATCATGTGTGATAATGCTAGTTCCATCATTATGGGTAAGAATACTGTCATGCACTCAAAGACGGAGCATATTGCTATCAAGTTCCATTTCTTAAGAGAGAATATTGCAACCAATGTTGCGTGACTTGAGTATGTGGCCACTAAGGACCAACTTGTAGATATATTTACTAAGCCATTGGAAAGAAAACCCTTTGAAAATATTAGGAATGAGATAGGATTTGTGACTCGTCTTGCCAAATGAATCAACTATGGTGTCTGCTGACAACTACTCAACATGTGGTATTAATTGAACAATAGGTTGCAGTGGTTTAAGGGGATTAGTCAAGGGAATCCTTTCTAGTTGATTCCAAAGGGGAAGAAACTTATTATTGCATTAGAGAAGAAGAAAAAAGAGGAAGACCATGACTCGTTTCAGGGGGAGCTTATGCCTAGTTTCAAGGGGAACTTATGTTGTTGCGATCAGTGCCAAAGGGGAAGATCGTTGGTTAGTTGGCATTTTATGGATGGCTAGTGGATACAACTATGTTGGCATTGATGACAACGATATCAACATGGAGGTTGGTGGTAACATATTCTAGCATTGATATGCTTGATGTGTCAATATTAGGGCGATTCCTATGGTTGCTTTAGTCTTTGGTAAAGAATCACCATAGTAGTATGATTATTGGAGAAGCCATAAAATGATTACTATAGTGCTTGTGAGTTTAGGATTCTAGATGCAAGAGAAGGGACAAGGTGAAAATAACAACAAAATGTTTTAGCCAATTCTCATGTAGAAAAAGGGCTCAAAGTCTACATTATACCCTATCCACTAGAAAGTGATCTAAAATAGCTTTACAATGTTGTGTGCAAATCTGTAAATGGCCTCTTGGATCAAATGTTATGGACTGTCAAATTTAGGATCTTGAAGTCCTAAGCAGGCAAAAATATTGGAGCAATCTAGCATATCAGGACCTTGTATCTTCATAACATCAATGAAATTCCTTTTTAAGGAAGTTTCAATATGATAATAAAGGAGGAGGGTCAAATATCATAGGAAACCAAAATATCGGAACCTAAAATATCGAAGGCCATAATTTCAGAGGATGGGAACAAGCTGGAACCTCGAAAGGAAGAGACCATCAGAACCTGGGAGTTTCATAAGTCCTTATAAATTGAATTGCTTTAAAAGCACCGAGGTTTTGATTTCTCAAGAATTAGAAAGGTAATTCGTTGCAAAACCAAAGGACCGAGAGGCCCTTTCTCTCTCCTCTATTAGTACACATAGCAGTAGGTGATTGGACTTGAGAAGATGATGAGGCAGATTACATCAACATGATGTGGAAGTATGGAGGACACGTGGTAGTCAGGTTCATCATTTTTGGTGGCCTAATAGGGAAAATATGTCTAACACGTACCACCACTAAGGAGGCACCACATGGAGTTGATGGCGTCAACACGATGTTATCTCAGAGGTTTAAGTTTTGTTAACTTGTGTCTAATTGTTTTAAGGGGAAGTTCCGATCCAATGTGAGGAGCTCCGATGTGACTCAAACATGGTCGTGGAAGAACCAAAGGACCAAGGGCATAAATAAAACCTATCACACTTGTGCTATGGAGTATTTTAGAGGAAGGAAACATTGTAACTCAATTATAAAGTCAGTTTGAAAAGGTTACAATGGAGGGAGCTTTTGATGTTGAGTGGAACATGGTTGAGGGAGATCCAAAGAACCAAGTGCGGAGAGAATGCCTAGAACCCAGGTGTTGTGAATATCTTGTGTCGAAAGTAATTACAAAGTAATAATTTTAGAACTCATCTCTAATTGAATCCTAAGAAAGTTCTCATGCTAAGGAGGCCTGATGTTGGTGGTTCTTTGTTGTGGATCCAAAAAGAACCAATGGTGAGAACTATAACACAAGGAGATAGGTGCTTGGTAGGATCTTGAAATCCTTAGCACCTAAATTCTATGTTGTTGGTCACGAGACACAATCCTATGGAGGAATTGCGATAAAATAATTAAGCATAAGGAGCTAAAAGTTCAGGATTTTGTGATTTCGTAGGATCTTTTCAATAAAAGTAATGATATAAAAGGGCTCTAATACAAAATGCATACAAAGGAGTTGGTTGATGAAGTTAATGGTGGCTGTAGAGATCATAAGGTTAGGGTGATGAGGATCATGATTCTTAGAGAAGAACTATTGGGCTTGTCTTGATGTTCAAAGAATCCATCTATGATGTCTTGTGCATGTCTTATAGAAATAAATGAACAATAGAGAAACCATGCAGAAGTAAATTTAAGATATGTGAGCCATCAACAGGGATGCAGAGTCACATTGAGTGTGCAGGTGGAATGAGATTAAATTCTTAGTATGGTGAATCACACAGGGAGATGGTAAAGTGAAAAGGAGCCCATCCTTATGTTTTAATGCAGTGAAATAATTTGTGAAAAGAGACAAAACAAGAGAATGGAGTATCATGCTAGGAGTCATCCCTTGAACAGTTTTTATGGCGACAACGACAACATTGAGCTCAGTTCAGCACGGAAGAAAACTTAGGATTATCGTTGAGGAACTGGGGAATATATTTTTCTTGTGTATGTGGTTAAGATAGTGGAGAAGTGTGCGTGAAAGTTGGGCAAATAGCTGAAGTGTTGAACTGAAGGAGAGTGCTCCAGAGAATTTGTGCAATAGAAGGCTTAGAGTCGAGTACATTCAGTTGAGTGTAGAAGCATGAATAAAATGTGTTGTAGCAGAGTGAGTAGAGGGAAGTGTTGTTGTGTGAGGCCAAGAGAGATTCTGGAATAGTAGAGGACTAAGAGAAAACGTGTTATATTGCAGTGAACTAGATTATTATTTCTTTGTATATGGAATTTCCCCTTTTTTCATTTTGAAAATTGAATGAAAGGTAAAACAACGACTAGAGTAGGTGGTGGCTTGCATTCATAACAGGTTGGTGCCTCTTGGCACGTATTTTCTTGCTATCTTAAGGGGGTCAGTGCTTCCTATGAGTGGGTTCTCACAAACAAATTGATGTAAATAAGTAGGTTATTAATTTAGTTCATAATAACAAAGAGATTGGTGTTCTTTTCCCTTTGGGTTTCCACGTAAAAATCCTTGTGTCAATATGTGCTTGATACTCATGCGATGGGTTTTTGATCATATTTATTGTGTATGAAATCTCTCACAAGTAACTAACCATAGTGAAAAGAGTTAAATACTTATACTTAAAATTGAAATAATTTCACTATAACTAATTCACCCCCCCCAATAATTCCTTATTCCAATAGATCAATGGAATGCGTACTACCCTCAATATGAACATATTACAATTAGGATACTATGATGTCCTCATAGGAATGGATTGGCTGAACGGGCTAACTACAAAATATAAATATAACTTTTCAAGAATAGATGAATTATTTAATCAAGTTAGAGGATTTTTATATTTTATAAAATTTATTTAATATTGGTATATCGTCAAATTAGGGTTAAGGATGAAAACATACACAAGACAAAACTTCACACAGATTATAGAAACTACGAATTTTTCATACTTCCATTTCGGCTTACTAATGTACCTGCTACGTTCATTTGTCTAATGAGTAGTGTATTAAGACCATTTATAGATAAGTTTGTAAATTTCTTTATAGACAATATTCTATTATACTCAAAGAGTAAAGATGAGCATGACCAACATTTAAGGTGTTCATTATTAGTAACAAATTCATTATCTAGGATATGTAATATCAAAAGAAGGGATTAGTGTAGATCCCAAGAAGATAAACAAAATAATGGAGTGGAAAAAACAAAAGAATGTGGAAGAAGTTAGATCCTTTATAGGCATCACATTCTATTATAAGAGATTTATAGAGGAATTCTTTGAACTTTCTTATCCAATCTCTAATCTACAAAACAAGGGAATCAAATTTGAGTGGAGTCAAAAGTATCAAGATAGTTCTTATAAACTAACGTATATTTTGAACACAAATCCAATATTAAGATTACTTGATCCCAATAAGGAATTTGTGATTTATATATATCCATGTAAGGAAGGTCTAGGGAAAGACTTGCTACATGATGGTCATGTTATTTTCTATGAATCCAGAAAATTGAAAGAACATAAGAAAAATTATGTCACTCATGATCTAGAATTGGCATCAATCATTTATGCATTCAAAATGTGCACACATTATTTAATTTGGAGGATATTCTAGATAATGACAAATAATGTTAGTCCGAAATACCTATTTGATCCACCTAATTTAAATGCTAGATAAGCAAGATGGTTAGCATTTTTTAGTGAATATGATTTTTAGATTACACACATTAAAGGGAAGGGAAACAAAAGAACTAATTCCTTAAGAAAAAACTTAAGAATATTAATGATACAAAAGCAATTAGTTGGTCAAAAACAATATTAGAAAAGGTCAAAACAACTACAAATTCTAATTTATAATATCTGAAAATTAAAGAAAAATTTCAAAAAAATTGATAAATTGGTAAAGGAGAAAGAGGAATCTTCAGTTAACTACCAATATTTATTGTAGTTTAAAGGCCGAATTTAAATTCCTAATGATATAAATATGATTTTTTTTTGGTCTTCGATGAGCTACATAAAATACCAACAATGGCTCATCCTACGTATAAAAGGTTGATCACTACATTAAAATAGAATTTTACTGGCCAAATATGAAAAGTGAAATAATTGAGTACATAACAAGATGTCTTAAATTCCAACATGTTAATTCATCCCATCAGAACTCTACTAGTTTGTTGCAACCACTACCCATTCTAGAGTGGAAATGGGAGACCATTTCAATATATTGATCATATGGTTACCAAAAAAAAAAATAGCATGATTCCATTATGGTTATGGTTGACAAACCTACTAAAGAAGAAAATTTCATTCCAATCAAATATTCTTTCAAGGCCATAAATATTGTAGAATTTTTCATGAGAGAAAGTTTTAGACTTCATGGGATATCTAATATTATAATTCGATAGAGATGAAAATTTCACCTACAAAGTGTGGAAAGGATTATTGAAAACATGGGAAATAAGCTGAAATTTAGTACATCCTGTAATCCTAAAAATTATTGTCAAACAGAAAGGACTAGTCAAATATTAGAGGGCATGTTAAGGATGTATGTGAAAGACACATAAACCAAATGTGAGGACTATTTGTATTTAGTTGAATTTTCTTATAACAATGGATATAAAAATCTCTAAAAATGAGCCATTTTGAAGTCATGTATGAAAGTGGACGTGAATTACCATTAAATTTGCACCCTCCTGAAGACATGTTGATGTTAGGGCTGTACATGTTAAAGGAAATCGAAGAGATAGTTAAATCAGTTAAGCAAAATTTGAAAACAGCCCAATATCATTAGAAAAGCTATGTAAATCTGAAAGGAAATCAAAAGGAATTCAATGTGGGGGGATCATTTATATTTTAAATTCAAGCCTAAGAAGAGTACACTTAGAATTTGCAATTATGCTAAGTTATCTCCTAGATATTGTGGACCCTTTGAGGTGTTAGCCAGAGTTGGACCCATTGTCTATCAACTAGCCCTACCAACCGATATTAAGTTTCATAATGTATTTCATGTTTCAATATTGAAAAAGTATGTACACAATTCATCTCATATGATTGATTGACATGTTGTACAAGTGGAACCAAAGGGATCATTTCTAGTACAACCATTGTCTATTCTAGACCGAAGGGCGGTTACACTCCGGAATAGATATGTAGTGTAGTTGAATGTTCAATGGCAACAATTTCACTCCAATGGAAGCAACCTCAGAGCTAGAGCATTATTTCAAGGAAGCTTATCCTTCTGTGCTTTCATGAAATTTGAAGTATTTTTAGAGATAAAGTATTGATTGGACACTAGGATAGTGTCAAATTTAGGTTGGATAGGTTGTGGTATATCCTTTCTTAGTGATGTGATTATAAATAATTGTGCATAATTTGGTTTCTTAATTTTTTTTTTAGTACTCTACAGGAAAAGCATATGAACATTTTAATTATTAGTAATTTTTCGTTGATAATAATTGTGTTAAAACTATATTTTTATTTATTTACAAAATAAATGGAAAGCTGGGAAATTAATGGTTGAGTACATATTGTTGAAGGAGGAAAAAGGATACAATTTAATTATGAAAAAAATTATTTTATCCATAAAAAATTCCTAATAAGATCATTAAGGTGATTATATTTAATTCCTAATTAAGACATTAGCTAATTAAATGTTTCATAGAAGTCAAGAAGTTGTCCTCAATAATGGGAAAAAAGCATCCACAACTGGTGGATCCAAGCCAAATGGAATTCAAAGGGGGAAAGCAGACTCCAACTATGTTCAAAGGAGTTCTTTATATTGATTTTCGACCTATTAGAAGATAGAGATAGGATATTTGAATGAGTTCCCTACTTCTTTAACTCAACAGGATTGTATACGAGATTCTAGAAAGAAAACTTCACTCCTGATAAAGAGAATTTCACAAGAGTCATTGTCTCAGTAGGCCTCTGCTCCTTTCTAATGGATTATTGGGCTCCTTCAATCCTCAAAGGCATAGGAGACCAACTGGGAGAGTATATAAAAATGTTAGAAGGCACACGAAGTAAAAACTATGTCTCCTATGCCAGAATATGTGTATATATTGATGCCTTTAGAGCCCTCCCAGAAGCGAGAAAACTAATTTTCAGTGATGAGTTTTGGCTCCAAAGAATAGATAACGAACATACTCCCTTTTACTGTATAAATTTCCATGAGGATGGACACCTCTTCAAGGATTTTACGCAAAAAAAATGGCTCAGAACACTGAGTAGGACAACTAGAAAAACAATAACGAGGGCTTTACTAGAGAAAACACAAGAAATAAAAACACTAGGAAAAATAATACTAGAAAGGAACAAACACATGCAGTCAACCAGAACCAGTTTGAGCGTCTGAACAATATTCAAGGATAGACGTTACCAAGCAACCCAACGAAGGATGGAGGAAGAGAAGATAAGTAGTCTGTAGCAAATCAGGAACAAGAGGACAAAGGCTTGGATCACAACAACAAAGAGGATGAGAACTCACAATAAGACATAGAAATGGAACAAATATTGATGAATGAAAACACTAAGGAAAGTGCCATACAAGAAGCCCTGGAAGAAGTAGAACTCATATCAATAATAGAGGAGTGGAAGACAATGGACTAATAGCAAACCCAGAAGACCAACTCTAGAAAATAAAAGGAGCCTATCTCCTCCAAGAGGAATTAAAGCATAGCTTGGATCATCCACCATCTGAAATAAAAATAACCAAACTCATCCTAGAAAACATAACAGTGGGAAGGTATATCCCAAAAATCCCAAGCCACAAAAGAGGAAGGAAAACCACCAGCCAGCTTCTTCAAAAACTGGGAGTCAGACTCATCAACAAAGGAAAGGTAAAGTCCGTAGCCCTAACCCCCACTCTTTACAATTGAATTGTATTACTTAGAATATTAGAATACTTAATAGTCCATTAAGGAAAATAATCCTGAGAAATAAATTCCTTATTAACAAACCTGATATCCTCCTCATTCAAGAAAATAAACTTCATTTTGCTCAACTTCATCTCATGCTTCAAATAATATAGTTACATAGCCAATTCTTCCATCAGATCGGCAGGAGGAATAATGACCATGTGGGAAAGCTCGGTGTATGATCTCATCTCCTTTGTTGCAACTCATCAATCCATAAACACTATCTTGAGAATCAATGGTTCCACTATCGCTTAATTTTTCATTGGATCATTGGCCGATTTCCCTGAAGCTTCACATCTCACCTGGCCCAAAAAAGGCCTTCGAGATAAAAATATTTTTTGTTGGAGCACATGGGCTTCTTAGGAAAGATGAGAGAATGTTGGAGCAACTCGATGTCAAGAACCAAAAATACAATGTATATATTTCAACAGAAATTGAAAACCATCAAAGAGGAAATCAAAAAGTGGAATATGGAAACTTTTGGAAATATGATAATCGAAAAAAGGAGTTTTGAGCATAAAATGGAACTCCAACAAAAAATCATCAATGAGGGTATCATAGATCAAAGAAAACAAGAAGAGATCAAGCTACAACAAAGTTGGGTGGAAAGGGTATTAGAAGAAGAGAAACTCTGGCATAAAAAATCTGGAATAAATTGGCTAAAGTGTTGGAAGAGAAACTTTGCATTCTTCCATCGAACGATGATCCAACATATAAGGAATAATATAATACTAGCACTAAAGAATAAAGAAGGAAACCTTATCCATTCTCATGAGAAAATGGAAGAGAAATTAAATCAGTACTTCAACACTCTCTTCATGGAGCCAAGGAATGATCACGCAAGGAACATACAAAAAACAATGAAACAATGATTTGATTACGGAGTTCATCTAATCTGGACTATGTCTCTGCGCCCTGCTCAATAGTGGGGAGGCCTTCATTCAATTAGTGGAATAAAATAGATAAAAGTACAAGAAACTAGAAGTTACAACATTTATAACTCAAAGCTTAAAGATCGGAAGAGATTGGAGATCCCAACTTCAGAAACAGATAGTACCACTGAACTCCCAGCAAACACACCTATCCAAACTCCCAATTTGGATAATCAAGCTTTCTGAAACCTCTCGGAACCTCCCTACTACTCAAGGTAATGTTTGATTTTCTTCCAAGGTTATGATCTGTTGCATGTGTGTTCTTCTCAACTATCTGCTGACTCCCCTTGCCTTTTTCTGTCACAACAGCCATATATATAAGCATGGCAACATCCCTCAAAATCGCGGTAGGTTTAACATAATAACCAAGTTTAGGCAAGTGGGATTGGGTTGGAAGGTTATGTGGGAACAACCTTGTAACAATAGTGAAATGCTATTTGAACATAGAAAACTCATTAACAAGAGACACTTCTACAATATATGGACCCACTCGCTTCTAAAACATAAAATATAATATATCACATCTGCTTCCTCCCCACAAATCGTAATCAGCGTGGAGCCCATCGGTGTCTTAACCCAACTTTAGCACTCTGCGATATGGCTGACCCGTGAGATTTATAAAGCATAACATATAACATATCAGATGTAGATCCTCCCTGTCAATAGCAATCGGCGTGGGCTAGGGTGTCACTCCATGCTACTGCTCCCCTTCCACCGGTGCTAATTCATATACGTGTTCCACCTTTGACCTACGATATGCGATATCGCAATCACAGTTGGGACCCTATCGAGGTTGATTCTTAAGCTACTTCTTCCTCTTGCACTTATATGTAATAAGAGGGACCCAATGGAAACCTACAATGTGGTTCTCCCTCATTCGGTGAGACTTTTTCCATGTCATCTTCTCTTGCTACCTGGAAAAGTGAAACTAAAACTTTCACTTTCTCTAACTTCATCATATGGACTCAGATTTGAGTGTCATTCATATTGTTGGAATCAGGATGATGAGCACTTCGATCCAATGCTAAGTTAATCAAGATTCTGCCACTTTGAGTTTTGAGGTTTTTACCATACCACTAGTACTTTTTCGAAGATCCACCTCGATCAATCTTCCCCACTAAGAGATTTTGGACCACCAAAAGACCTTTCAATCAATTGGAAAGTGAGGAAATTTCTCCCTCACTTTTTCATTCTCCATCCATCGAGATTTTCTTGGATGCATTCCTTTGAAGCGAATATAGATATACTCCATATCTCCCTGTTGTGAAGTTTTGGCTTTTTGATCGAGTATGATATATTCAGGAAACTTATCTAGAAAGTCTGGTGCAAAATCATCCACTATAGGAGTCTTTTCAGCCTCCTTTGTATCCATAATCAATGGAGGTTCATAAAGCTTCAGGTTTTCTACATTTACCACTAAGTACATCTACATATAAGTAGGTAAGTCAAGACAGAAAACATTGTCTCCGATATTTGCCAATATGGTGAAGGGACCATGTCTGATGGGTCTCAAATTCTTCCCTTCTCCCTCCATTCCATCCTTGCTGATATGGAGCCATACGTTGTCCCCAACTTAAAATGATGGTCAACTTGGTGCTTATCATGTCGATCTTTATACTGAGCTTGACTCTTCTCCAAATAGTCTTTCACAGTGTGACGAATCACTTGTACCCACTGAATGAAATTATGTTATTTGTCCCTACAATCTCATGCATTGATAACCTCCTCTTTCTTAAAGACCATGTCCAATGGATCTCTAGGTAGATAGCCAAAAGATGTCACAAAAATTGAGCTTTTTGTAGATGAATGTGTTGCTCAATTGTATGCACGTTACACATAACAAAGCTATTCATCTCACAACTTGGGATGTTTCCCACAATAACATCGCAACAAGTGTAGCACCGTGTGGTTGAAAACCTCTATCCTTCCATCATTGTGTGTTGGTAACGAGCATTATGACATGGGTGTTGTCCTTGATGGCAACTCACTCAGATGACAGATCACAATACAGCAGGTTAACAACTCAGAGTTAGAGATTAGACTTCACAGAATGAAGAAAGAGAGGTATACGTAGGTTCAACATTAGCCAAACCACGTATACATGTGGGTTCACTTTATACAAGTCGCGTATATGTACACACACACTTTCACAAAAGGAAAAGCGTATATACCTTGGAAAACTAAGTTTTTTGTCCGAAGTATTTGGTCCATGGTATTTTGATCCATTTTATTGGTCCAAGGTGTTGAGTCTGAGGTATTGAACCTAGCTATTTGATCCAAGGTATTGGTCCTAAGTGGTTTTTGTCCATTGTATTGAGAAAGGCATAAAACTATAAAAGGAGGAGAAGATCATTAGGCCATGGTACTCAAGTATTAAATATCTGATGAAGAGTGAGACCTAGTATGCAGGTTATTGGGGTATGGTGCATTCCTGGACCTGAACTAGGGAGGAACCTTAGTGGTTGATTGAGGATAAGATTTAATGATGGATCAAGATCTTAAGGCGTGAAGTGAACTATCATTATGTTTGTTTGCTCATGAATATTCTAGATCTGAATATTGATGACTATATTATTCTATAAATGATATGATCTGGGTATAACTTAATTTTGGTATAGTTGTAGAATTATGATTTAATATTTGCAAATGTATACATTGGTTGGATTTGAGGAAAGTGCGTATACGCACATGTTCAACACAAGAAAGTAGTGTATAACCTGTAATCTATGTTTTAGTTGTTGCTGTTTGTTGCTGTAGTGTTCTGGGTTCCAGATTGGACTCTAGTTATTGTATTTTGGTGACAACATTCTAAAATATCAGATTGATGGGTTGTCAAAGTGATTGATTGATTGATGCAGATATATTTGATTATTGAATGATGATTGTTGATGGATCTAGTCTGAAAATTTATGAAATGTGGTCCTTGTAAGAAAGGAGAAGGTTGTAGCCTTTTGTAGGTTGACACCTTCATACTACTAAACATATCAGCTAGTACAAGAGCTAGGGGGTTGTAGCTCACTTCCAGTAGAAGATGGAGAATGAGAGAAGGTTGTAGCCTTTTGCAAGTAGAAGCCTATGTACTGGTATAAGGTTGCACTAATACAAAAATTTTAAACAAAAATTTCTTATTATTAAAAGAATACATATATGATTGCAGCAGGTGGTTTTCACCCACATTGGGTTTCCACCTTATATTTTGGTGTTTATGTGTGTTTATTATGTGTCATTATTTATTTTCATTTTACTACATTGTCTAATGAATTGCTGATATACTGATTAAAGTTCACTACATGATAATTTGAGATCTCTGCATATACGTTGGTTTCATTAAGTATAGTTGCGTATACATGCTAGTTCATGGAGCTGAAGTAGCGTATACAAATCATTTTTGAAAATTAAATTATTGATATGATAATACTGATTCACACCGCTCCCCTTATCAGTATTGTTTCCAACAGTTGGTATCATAGCAGGTCCTTTAGAAGAAGCTTGATCACTTCAAGTTAGATTGATCATCATGAGTAATCAAGAATGTGAGGAATCCATCAAACTGCCAATATTTTATGGGAGGAATTTTGTTTATTAGAAGGTAAGAACCACATCCTATCTTTAATCTCTTGGAACAAACGTCTGGGAAATCATGGAAGGAGGATATACATTTCCATCAGCCGTTCCTGCAGATACGATAGGTAAAAATGAATTTGAAACCAATGTCAAGTCTATCAATACATTATTAGGAAGTTTGTCCCAATCAAAGTTTGTCAAATTTATTCATCTCAAATCAGCCAAAGAAAGATGAGGCAAAATCGTTCTAAGCTACGAAGGAGACTCTCAGGTAGAACATGCTAAACTACAAGCTCACATATTTCAATAAGAAACTCTCAAGATGAACAATGATGAAAGTATAGCTAGTTACTTCTTGTGTATAGATGAGGTTGTTAATTGGATGAAGAGTCTGGGTGAAAAGATAAAGGAAATTACCTTGATTGAAATTTTTTTAAGATCCTTATCTGCTAAATTTGAATCAAAATTATTTTCCATAGAAGAAAAGCAAGATCTATAGACTATTACTATGACACAACTTCATGGAATCTTAATTGCCTTTGAGATGAGAAAATGAGGTCCATCAGATATGAGAGAAGCCACATTTAAAGCTTCAACGAAAGGAAAAGAAGAACTCAATGAATTAGGACATATTTTAGAAGAAGAAGAGGAGGTAAAATTTTTCAAGAAGCTTCAACAAGGTTCTGGAAGATTCAGAGGTAAACTACCTTTCTAATGTTTTGGATGTGGTTTTTTGGTTGTGTTATATTCTTTCCACGACTAGCCCATATAATTAACCAGGGGGTTAGAGGGGTGGTAGAGCCCCCCCTTCATTGCATCGATTCCATAGATGTGGGGTCACAGGGGGTTTGAGGGGTGTAGGTAACCCCACTCTATGGGGTTCGTGGAAGTGTCGCAAAATTTTTTGGTTTTGGATGCTATGTTAGGTTGAGTGGAACTACCTATGGTTTTGTGCATGATTTTCGCACATGTTTTTTTGGACGCGATGGTTTTCGGTCAATGGTTTTGGACACGATGGTTTTTCGGTCCATGGTATTGGATGCTTCATCATGTATAAATATGTATTGTAACATTCAAAGGAACATAAAGAAAATTCAAGCTGGTAGTCCCAGATTTGGGATCCAGTGGAAAATCTCTATGTATATGTGTTTTATGTGTTATGCTCTCGCTATTGTTTATTTTTTGTGCTTTGGAATTTGTATGCAGGTAATTTCTCTATGGGTTAAAATGTACGGTGGTAGAGTCGGTCATTATGCTGCCAAATGTAATCATAATGATAAATATGATAAAGGGAAGAAATATACAAAATGGAATAAAAAACAAAGTGTAAGTAAAAAGAGCTACTATACTCATGAAGATAGTAATGGTCTATCAAATAGTGATGAACATGAAAATAATAATGACTATAGACATCTGATGGCCTATGAAAATGATGAATTTTTGGATGCTTTAGATGAAGATGACCTTTATGAAGAAATCTCTAAACTCAAGATCTATTTAGAAGAAAAGAATATGATTATAGATACCTTGATATACCAGCTTATTGAAAGAGAAAAACACAATGAAAAACTAGAATGTGAAATTGTGGGTCTAAGAAAGGATCTTGAGAAAACAAAAGCTCTCAGTCTTAGATTTTCTAAAGAATTGGAAACCTTAAATGAAATTATCAAAGTGCAGTGTTCTCCTCTGATAAAGATAGGTCTTGGATATACTGAGAAAGCATCTCATTCACAGAAGTCATCAACCTCTACTAAAAGATATCTTGATGCATCAAAGGGAAATGAGCAATTTGACAATCATCAGCAAAGGCATAAAGGAGATCACCACATAAATTAGGCTCAATTTAATTCAACGATGAATAGAAGCCACAATCAACCATAGGTAAATCAAACTCAATTTGTGTCAAAGGCAAATATCAATAGAAACTACAATCACCAGCTCAGTAGATTCGATAATTGCAGGAACTTCTTTAATGGTCAATGTATCCCATGTAATAATTTTGGACACAAAGCTGCTCAATGTGTTGCTTACAAAACTATCATGACTAGAGGAGCACAAAATCAAATGAATCTGATATGGATCAAGAAAAGTTCCTATAACAACTTTTCTCTTCTTCAAAAATGAAATAGAATTCTCAATCTATAACAACTTTGGCCATGAAGAATCTAAATGCAGGAGTAAATTTCGGCAAATATCTCAAAAGGAACAAACTCCATTAAAAACCAAAGCATGGAGAAAGAAAGAACCACGAGTAGAAAGATGTGGTATAGCCTTGTATGCACAAGGACAAGAAAACTAGTGGTACATCGACAATGGATGCCACTGTATTGATAAACCACTATATTAGCCCATGGTATTGATAAGCCACTCTATTAGCCCATGGTATTGTAACAAATCATATTTATAACTTCATAATAGCAATGCCAAAGTGGGGGTGAATATCCATGGTTAAGAATCTTGTTATATTGTTATAAAATATTTTGAATTTGAAATAAGTTATGTTTTTTGGGCATGCCATATTGATAAGCGATGGTATCGTAACAAAGTCTATTTAGAGATTAATAATATCCATGATAAAGGTGGTGAATTAAGAATCTTGTAATATTGATATAAAATATTTTGGTTGTGAAATAAATTATGGTTTTGAGCATGTGGTATTAATAAGCCATCGCATTTGGTCCATGGTATTGTAACAAATCATATTCTCAAGTTAATAATAAAATCAAAATATAACAAATTTAATTTAATTTTTTTATTACTTTAACTTTTTATTCTTAATTGAACCAGCATTTAAATGCTTACACTCATCCCTATACTAAGGCTTATATATTTTTTTTAATTTTAACTTTTTTTTTTATTACTTTTAATTTTTTATTATTTTTTAATTAAACCAACATTTAAAATTGTTTATATAGTAACATTACATTGTCTCTTTGGCGCAAAAAATACTTACTTGTAAAACAAATTATCTTGAAAAGCAATTTTATTTAGACGAGGCTGGCCATCAAGTTTGTCTATATATATAAACTTAAAATAAATTGTAATATAAAATATATATTATATATATTAATATATATATTATATTATATTTTATTTATATATATATATATATATTATATATATATATATATATATATTATTATATAATATATATATATTTATATATATATATATTTTATATATTATATATATATATATATATAAGAGAAACTAACTTAGAAAAAAAGATTTAAGTGGCCAAAAGTTCGGACCTCAAAAAATAAAATAAAAATAAAAGTGACATTTTGAAACCAATAACTTGAAAATAATTTTTATAAACCCATCCAGGTGCCCACGCCCATGCCCATAGCCGGTCTTCGCTTGTCCAAACAAAGACGGGTTTAGCGGACGCTCACAACGACATGGTGTCCACTTAAATATTGCCGACATACCCCTTACATTTAGTAAATACAAGTACTATTGATGTACTTGTATTTAGAAGCTAGGGATCTTTCTCTCATCATTGATTTCACTCATCTTCACCAATTGGACTCGAGTAAACTATACCTAAAACTTTCGCCAAGTTTGGAAATATGGCTGGATCTTCATCATCATCATCTTTAGACCACGCCTCTAATTTTATAGATGGAAATATCATTTCTTTCAATTCGTCAGATGACGGACGTGCAGAAGTTCTGAGAATAGGAGTTCCGCAGTGGACTAGAAAAGCAGAAAGATCTTCTTTGATGGGCCAACATAATAATACCACCTATAAGCAGAAGTGAAAGGGGATAAATATTGGAGCAGGTGAGTTCAATGAAATGAGTGGTCCGAAATTTAGGGCTCCAACGAATTCAGAAAGTTATTTCGAGATTAAAAGTGGGAATGAGACACAATTGTCTGTAATGAATGGAGCCGAGGAAGCGTCTATGGAATGTGGTTTTTGTTATTGGCCATATCGATCTTAAAGAATGCTACAGTGTCGAAGTGGGCATTGGTTTTGTTTCAAATGTATAAGGAAGAAAGTTGATCAAATCATTTATGGAGGTGTCAAGGCAGATGACTATTTATCCTGTATGGCTATTGGTGATTGCAAAGAGTCAATTCCTTTCTCAGACATCAAGAGAGCTCTTCCAGATGATGTTATTGAGATATATCAACATCGCGTGGCCGAAGAGGCTGTACTTGAAGCCAAAATTGAAGTTCTTGTTTACTGCCCATTCTGTAACATTCCATATGAAATAGACAACTGTCTACAGGTGTTCGATTGTCCAAACCCTAAATGTTTAGTCGCTTCATGTATTGAATGCAAGAAGGTGAGTTACTCACCATTACCATGTGAAGAGGTTGACAAAAATTCTGAGACTGTTGTTCGTAGGGCAGTAGAAGAGAGGATGACAAAAGTTGTGATAAGAGAATGTAACACTTTCCACGCGGAGTTAATCAAGACTTCTGGATGCAATAAAGTGAGATGTAAGTGTGGAAACATAATGTGTTACATTTGTGTTGGGGATTTTTCTGGCAAAATCCCAAAAACACAAAATTCAAGCACACAGAGGCAATGCTCTGTTTCCTTTACTCCAGGATTTTTTGCACAGGGAATCTTTTTAAAAACAAATTAACTGAGAACAGAGTATTGCACCACCATAAAAGATTTCTATTCATTAAAACAAATTCACTGATACATTTTCATCCTCTACGCTGAGAGGGATTCACCAAAACAATTCTTTTAAAAACAAAATACTCTGCCTCCTTTTACAAATGATTTTTACACCACTGTGTAAAATCTTCTTTTCACATTTACTGCTGTAAAATAATTTTTACATATGCTGCTCCAAAAAACAATTATGTGCCTGCTCATTACAAAAAAAAACTTCAGCACACAAAATATTACATGCTCTGTTCTAATCTTTCCTTCGTCTTCGCACTGCTATGCGATCCACATAAACAAAGTTAACCTGTTAAAAAAAAATCTCCCATACTTCTTCTACGCACTGCTGTGCGATTCATCTCACACTTTTTTGTCATACTAGTCAACCCATAACATAAAACATATATATCGTATACGATAAGTATGCAATGAAATAAAAGGACTTACCCATACTTCCGTAGGAAATTAAAAACATTAAAATTTAACATTCTACCAAACAAATTACGAACCAACGTAAATACCATTTATTATCCTACTGCAGTAAACAGCGGTCAACCCAAATTTTTTTACGCAATGTCATGTTGCAGGTTCGTATGCAGCTTTGAATGCAATCAACGGTGGAGAATGGTGGAGCACATTAGACGGCGGAGGAGAATATCGGAAAAGCATTTTTAACCAACATTTACCTTCCGAGAAGTTGTCAGAGGGTGATGTCACGCCTCAGCCATGCATCAGCACTATATCTTCTCGGAGCGCCTATGTACGAAAACCACTTTACGCAAAAGGCGGTCCGAGAAACTCACCGGCGGTTTGTCGTTTTGCTTTGGTGGTTTTGGGCGTATTAAATGTTGCGTTGAAATTACATTTTCAACACTCCTCTTTAATTTCAACTGCTGGGCATTCGGTCATACCCAGACACTTCCTCAAAAATTCAAAGCTTTTCTGATCCAGTGGCTCTGTCAAGATGTCTGCAACCTGTTCTTGAGTCCTACAATGTTCTAGGACAATTTCTCCATTGTTCACCAATTCTCTGATGTAGTGAAACCTTGTCTCAATGTGTTTCGTTCTCTTATGAAACACTGAATTCTTTAACAATGCAATAGCTGAGCTATTGTCAGAAAAAATCACTTTCGCTTTTGCCTGCTCTTGGCCTAAGCTCCTCAACATCCTTCTCATCCAAACTGCTTGACATGTTGCTGCTGTAGCTGCCACATATTCAGCCTCTGCTATAGACAATGCTATAATGGACTGCTTCTTAGAAGCCCATGAAATGGCTCCTGAACCCATATGGAAAACATAACCGGAAGTGCTTTTCCGATCATCAACACTTCCAGCCCAATCACTATCATTCTATCCAACCAAATCTGAATGTTCTGAGACATTATATAAAATTCCAAACATTTTGGTACCTTTGACATACCTCAAAATT
>APFE031104320.1:0-13325 GCA_000404065.3 Pinus taeda | reverse complement strand
TTAATACCATAAGCCTGAAAACCAATAATTCATTTCATATGGCACTGTTGATATGAGATTTTTTAATTAATAAATTTAATTGAAAGAGAAAAAATAGACATAACTACTTTGGAATTAAAGCTTAGCTCTTGATTTGTGTATACTAAGAATATTCTAGAATATTTTATAGAGGTTAAAACTATACCATCTAACTAATAATTATTGATAATTAAATTAAATTAAAATGATGGACGCCCTATTCCAAAATAGACATGCCCATAAACATAAATATTTTGTAAATTTTAAATACTATTAAATACCTACCATCCATGTATTACTTATTGATAATTAAATCAAAATTATGAAAACTACTATCTAAATAATAATTAACTTATTTTAAATAAACTATTAATTTTACTTTCAATACATTCATATATAATCAAAATTTAACCTCTCCAATTTAATATTCCCTTCTCTTATTTCAAAAATTTGTTTAATTAAACTAGATTTAGTGAGACAGAAGGACCACCACTTCTTTAAGTAAACTAGATTTAGTGAGACAGAAGGACCACCCCTTCAAAACTTTCACCGTGAAATTTTGCAAATATTTATTAATTTTCAAATCGCAATGTATTCTAAAATCATACACCGCCAAAGAAAAGAACAATGAATTTATTAATAAAATTGGCCTCAATACTTATTAATTTTCAAATATCAATATAACAAAAGTATCCAATATAGGAAGGGAATGAATTACAAATCCTCATGTTTGGGATAGTGACGACTACTTATTATGAAATTATTTAGTGAAACCAGTATTTTTAATAAAAATACAAAGTATTACGATGGAATAATGTCTTTATACAAAGAACTTGATATGCTTTTCGATCTTGAATTTGTTACAATCCTATTCCAATTCATTTGAGAATGGAACTAAGTTTGAAATTGGTTGTAGTACTACACCGGAGATGTTTGATAATTTGATTAGAGTCCCCATAATTATAAGACGAGAGATACTAAGAGATAAGCTTGCTTTATGTTGAGTACACTTGAACTTGATTCTTGGAAGCTCTACCAAAGCTCTAGGAGAATGCTAGGGGCTAGGTTTTTTCCTTTGTGGTGTATAAGCATTATGTATCCCCTAATTCTCATGGCTTTTATAATGAAACACATTCTTAAACAGTTCCTAATCATCTTGATACGACATAATTTGTCACCTAAATAATCTTAATATAAAATAATTTCCCATGAAAAAAAAAAATAATAATAATAATAATATTTTAAATATAACTATATTAAATTTCTATTTTTTTTTAATTACACCTAAGGTGTTTTTAAGGGGAGTTTGCTCTAAGGAGTTCCATGGTTTGTCCAAATCAAGGTAATTTCGTGGTATTCACTGCAAGCTACTAAGTTAACTTCCATTACCAATGGTGGAAAAGTTGAAAAACCATGGTGGATGTGGAAGCTCTACCACCTCATTGGAAGCTCCCACAAATGATCTCTCGTGCTTTCTTAATCTGGAAGCCCATATCCAACTTTTGGACGGATACCATGCATAGGAACAACACTTTTATCTATCATATAGCTACGATCTAGCTATAGCAAACAAATCATGCAATTTTCTAAAGGTTCCTCCATTATGGAGGCAAGAAACCATCAAGGCACTGATTTAGTACTCAAAGGATAGGTGTGTTCAACCTGACAAAATCAAAATAACTGAAGAACCGCATACATATACGGATCACCATGAAACCACCCATCATTCCTAGAACCAAAGCCCTATCGATGTCTCCATTAATGGCCATCTTCAGTCAGCATCTTTGTCACAACAACTGTAGATGGTACGGTCCTAGTTTGCTTTTGCATTTTCTTATTGTCTAAATTGCATTCATGTAAATAACATGGGTTCTAGACTTTTTTTTAGTATAAAAAAATAGAACACTCTTATATTAATAGGAATGTTTTACATATTCGATCGGTCATTAACCCGAGTGACAACACTTCTTACAAATGACCATCGGAGCAAGCAACAAAGATCGTCAGTGCCAGTAAAAAATACCTTGCCTCTCAAAGAGGCATACATTGCAAAGAGTAACAACGATAATAGAATAGAGATAGAGAAACAGAGGAATGACTTCAACTCTTGCAAAATCCAAATGGAAAAAAGAAAATAGCAGGGGACAAAGCTTATAGCTCAAACATCTCCTGTCTACATATTGCTCCATTATGAAAAAACTCAAAGAACATATACCCAGGAAGCATGGTCACCCCACGCTTGGAGAGAAGGTCTGCTTCAGAGTTTTGCTTATGGTAGATATGTTGGAAAGACACCTCCATGAAGGCAGACCTCAGATACAAGATCATCTGTGCCCAGTTACAAAGTGAGGGGACATCTAGAGTATGTTGGCCTTGAATCCATCAAATCACAAAGAGGAAATCTCCTACAACCATAAAATTGCATAAATCTAGCCATTTGGAGCATTGGAAGGCACCCCATAATTCCACCAGCTCAACCCGACAATTATCCCCAACACCAACATACCAATAGAATTTGTAGTGGATAGAGGGATCCAATTTGAGTAGGACACCACAACCATAATCATCCTCCGAGGAAGCACCATCAAAGAAGCATATTCCATCCAAATCAACAAATGAAATGGATCTGGATGGGGCTTTAGGGTACCAGGGGTCGACTTCCATGAAAAGAGTCACGATCTAGAGGAAGGCAGACAAGAGTCAAAGGGAATGCCTTCAAAGATCAGGTTGTTTCTAGATAATCAAATTCCCCACAAGACATAAAGGGGGACAACTCTATAAATAGTGGCTTGGATAGACCAGGACTCAAAACAGGCAAGAAAGGAGGAGCAGTCAGAATGGATATTGATACCAAGGAGGAGAGGGACCACAATCCAGATGGCAGCAGCAAAGGGGAAATGTAGGAATATATGGAGACGGTCCTCAGAATCAGACTGGCGAAGAGTACATCTGTCAGGCCCCACAAACCCTTTTTTCAGCAGTTGATCCCAGGTGAGGATGTGATTGTATAAGACCAACAAGGAGAAGCATTTAATTTTTAAAGAGATTTCCCATAACCATAATTTGGAGGTGCAACCCACTAGAGGAAGAGGGGGGATGATGGAGGAAATATAGTCATGCACATCCTTGGCTGCAATCCACCCATTCAGAACTCGTCCACCCCAAATGAGTTGATCAAGGTGCATAGTGAATGAGATGTCAGCCTGAGTGAGAATATTGCAGAAAGATTCCCATTCTGTGGCCAAGGCGTCTGGAATGCCTAACTGTCAAGCATGATGCCAAACCGGAGCATGGTAAGGGAAGGGTATGTTTGATTTGAGGTTGGCCAAATTATGGAAACCCAACTAGCTGAGAGTGTGAATCAAGGGGACTGATAATATGTGGCAGCCCATCATACCTTTAATGGCATCCCTGCCAACAAGAATTTGTTGTCCATCACCCACCAACCACCGGAGATTGTTGTAGAGCCATAGAACAACATGTCTGAAACTACACCAGATATATGATGCATTGGGATTCGATGGCACCCCCACACGCACCCATTCCTTCGGGCCCTGAAAGTGGATGTATTTAGTGAATAGAATGGTCTGCCAGAGACCCATTTCCCTGAAAGACCTCCATAGATTTGTGCTCAAGAGGGCAATATTGAATCTTCTGAGATCCACGATGCCCCAACTGCCCAAGTTAACAAGCATGGATATTGTGATAAGGGCCATAATGTTAAGTTTTTTATGTGGGCATGCCCCAAACCAAATAAATTTAGCAACGATGGAGTTCAGTTTATGAATAATGGTCTAAGGAATATAAAAGAGATGCGTCCAGAAAACTGGAAGGCATTGCAACACTGCCTTTGTCATGATGACCCTGCCCCCCAACAACAACGATTTATGGTCTCATCGAGTGAGCATCTTCTTGAATCTGCATACAATCCAGTCCCAATTAAGAACTTTGTATTTTGAGGGTTTTAAAAAACATCCCAAGTATTTAAATCCATTAGACATGGGGCAGAAGGAAATGACAAATAAATTTTCAATTTCAATTATCTCTGCCAAATTACCATCATCCAATATGAGTTATGATTTGGAGCTATTGATATGCAGCCGAGATGTGTTACCAAAATTCAAGAATACCCTGTGGAAGAATGCCCATTCTGAAATGTTTGAGTCACTAGGACAAAGAATGGCGTCCACAAATAGAAGGTGGGACATGTTCCAGGTGCTAGAAATCCTACAACCGGAAATATTGCCACCTTCTCTCATTGGACATATTTCCCTGCTAAAGGAGTCCATAACAAGGATGAAGAGTAAAGGTGACAACGCGCAGCCTTCTTTGAGGCCCCTTTGCATCTTGAAGAACTTAGTTGGTCCCCTTTGATGAGGACAACCATTGAGGCTGATGATATCCATGCCTTGATCCATGAAACATGCCAATGGTTAAACTCAATTGTTTACAAGATCATGGTGAGAAATTCCCAATCCACACAATCAAATGCCTGGGAAAGGTCGATTTTCATGAGATAGGATTTTAGCTTCCTTGGCTTAATCAAATATATACATTCTTGTGCAATTGGCACCGCATTCTGTATCCTCCTGGAGGACAAGAAACTAAATTTCTCCATAGATATATGAGGAGAAATAATCTTCTTGACACGGTTAGTGAAGAATTTAGACATCATTTTGTAAATAGCATTACACAAGGAAACTAGCCTATAGCCAGAGAAAGAAAATGGTTTATGAATCTCAGGAATCAGAGTAAGAAAGGTGAAGTTAATAGAACCTGGAATGAGCCTAGAATGCTTCACAGTCTCTGCCAAGTTGACTAGATCTGATCCAATTAGCTCAAAGAAGTGGAGGAAGAACTCAACAGGACAACCACTGGGCTTAGGGCTCTTATCTTTTGCCATCTCCTTCAAAGTCTGGAGTAGTGGGTTCTAGACTTCATAGCTAATGGAAATGAGATTTGGGACATTTATTGAAATTAATATTTGTATTATAAAATGCATGCATTGTGAGTTATGTGTTAGAAAAGAAGTTATGAAGGAGATTTTAAATAAATATATACCAACACAACAACTTAAGGACCTTTACCCACCCTATGATAAGAAAAAAGTATGAACACAGATTGTATGGTTTAGTGTCCATGTCCACTAGACTTTATCTCTCTCAAAAATCAATTATTTGAAATACTGAAAATTGGTTGATACACAAAATAATATTGAGAACAATAAGCAAAGCCAAGAATAAACTAAAAATCAAAACATGAAAATTACATATTCTATGCCCGATGTGTATTTGATCAAGAATAAACTAAAAATCAAAACATGAAAATTACATATTCTATGCCCAATGTGTATTTGATTATATATTTGATACAATATTTGTAAGAAATATTTTTAATGATATTTTGAATTTTTTGGAATATATATATCATGAAGAATAAAATAATGTGATTCATAGAAGACAACAACCAAGCATATGAATATTAAAATTCATTGAAATTGAAATCAAAATAAAAATAAGTTCATGACCTTTTTTATATCGGGTCATGATTATTTTTATTTTTCAGTCTAATGAAAGGGGTGTTATTTGAGAATATTTTATGAATACTAACACTATATTTAGTTAATATCATTAATTATATTGATTATAATTTAATCTAATGATATAAAGTTGTTTAAATTTATATATTTGAAGAGCTTAATTGTTTGTAGTTACAAACCCAAAAAAAATCCATTTAATACATTAAACCTTATGTAGTAGGTTTTATTTTTAAAAAACATGTAACAAGATTTTTAATTATTGAGATTCACTTCAATTTATATCTTAATCTCGAAATAGGCTTTCTTATAATACCATAGGTCAATGCCATGGTTTGTCAATGCCATATACCTGAAAAACCATAATTCATTTCATATCACAATGTTTATATGACATTTTTTTTAATTAATGAATTTAATTAAAAGGGAAAAAAATAGGCATAGCTACTTTGGAAATAATGCTTAGCCCTTGAGTTGCATATATTATTAAGAATATTATATAATATTGTGTGGAGATTAAATCTATACCATCTAACTAATAATTATTGATAATTAAATTAAAATTATGGAAGGCCTATTCCAAAGTAGGCATGCCTATCTACATAAATATTTTGTGGATATTCTATAAATGTTAAATACCTACCATCCATGTATTACATTTTGATAATTAAATCTAAATTATGGAAACATAATTGATTAAATTTTATAGTTTATGGAATACATATGCATAATTGATTTGATTTTAATCATTTTTATTAAAAAATTTAATATATGATACTTATGAAGATTTTGTTTGTTGAAATCTATTGTAAATGAAACAAAATGAAACAATTAAATTGATATTGAGCAGTATAAGTTTGTAATATATTTGAAATTATATAAATATATTACCTCAGTAAGAGTTTATACATAGTTTATCTTTCCAAGCACACACTGTTATTGGTTTGCATAACTATTTAAACTATTTACAAATGTTTAAAAAAAAAAGTTTAATTTGAGTTTACACAATTGGTTAGATCTATAGTGGATATTTGCTCAAATTCTAATTCCATATTTGATAACATGACAACATTTTGTCACATACTAGAGATTGGCCTTATTAGTCCTTGGCAAGGCAATACTCTAGGAATAGATTTGGCTGCTATTAGTTTAACATTGACTAATGCAATTTATAACATTTAACTTTGAAAAATACATTTGTAAAGAACTCTCTCAAATATTTGATTAGACCATAACTTGAAGGCCTTATTAGTACCTTTGCACAATATAATGCCATTATGCATCATTGTCTCACATATTTGTTGCTATACTTTTTGGATATTCTTGTGATATTCATGCATGATTTTTAAATAATTGTATAGTGATTTTTTATTCTTTAATTTTGGAAGAAAACCATCCAAAATTAAAATCTTTGAAAATAGTTCATACTTAGGTAAATAATATATTTAGCATCAGTTACTTCCCACCATAATTCAAGCAAGTCTTTTCTTTAAAAAAAAGAAAAAAGAATAAGATGTAAATACATATATTTACCATGAGTTATTTCCAAGCATTATGTATGTAGGAGTAAAATTGTAAATATATAGACATTTCAATTTGTGCAAGACTATAGAATTCAATTTGCTCATTAACCATTGTTAATTTAACATTGACCAATGCAAATTTTAATGTTTTTATTAATTTTGTCTAAATCATAATTTTTAACTTCAATGATAAATACTAAATTGTTCTACGACACTTATTTTAAATAAATTATTAATTTTAATTTCAATACATTCACCTATTACAATAAAATATTCCCTTCCCTTACTTTTTCAAAAATTTGAAAACTATATAATATTTTCAATCATAACACTAAAATTTTAAATAAATCAATTAATTTTTCTCGTCCTAGATTTGGTAAGCCAAAGTTAATCTTAAAGCATGATAACGCTTGTCATCATCAAATGTTAAAAACAAATTATTAGTTACTTTTAAATTGCAATTCTAACACCGTTTGAACCCTTTTCCCAACTCTAGATGGTCAATTCAACAATTTCAAATGATATTATGATTATTTTTAAATTAACCTTAAACCCCTTCTCGAAGGGGACCATTTTGAAAATGACGGTGGTTTCATTTTTTTATTTTATTTTCTTTTCAAGAAAAGGATTCAATTTTTTTTTTATTTTTTTTTTTTCTTTCAAGAAAAGGACTCTAAACGTACGAGTGTGGTGCCCGCAAATACGAATAATTGAATGCAAACAGTTTCCTCAGACAACACGGAAAGGATGGGTCACGGCCCAAACAGTATCCTCAGACAACACGGAAAGGATTGGTCACGGCCCAAACAGTATCCTCAGACAACACGGAAAGGATTGGTCACGGCCCAAACAGTATCCTCAGACAACACGGAAAGGATGGGTCACTGCCCACGGGTCCTTGACTGAACATTGCGTAGCAAAAACGCCCCGACTGGTTGAGACTGTGAAAAAGCAAAGAATCTTTTTCTGGCAAACAATAAATCCCATGCTATTGGGTATTGAATGCCCTTTAAGAGACAAATATTTAATGCACTCTAAGAGCTTGACGGGACAGCCCTGGTCGTTCTCCCAGATACATACATGGACAATGTAAGATTCCTACGATACAACAGCTATAAGAATTTCGAGCCACCTCCGCCTCTGCCTTGATCGCCACCGCCACCACCATTCCATAAGAACGCTGGCATATACGATACATACGATACAGGATATACAACTTAATATACAGGATATACAACGTACGCATTTAATTGGCATATTAGTTTGAATTTGAATTTTGAGTTTGAATGCGAAAGCTCGCTCTCAAATTTTTAATTTCTATAACTGTGACCGCCTGGAGGGTGCAGCAGAAGGCTGCCCATCCTGCTCTCTGGAGGGTGCAACGAAATGTGGTCTGGTGGTGTCTGTGGCGATCATGGCGAAGGCGATGCCAAGGTCTCAAATCCTCAACGCGGTGGTAGCACTACTTTTGAGATACTGGGGACTTCTCTGCAACAGTTGCACGAAGACGTTGAGGTGCAACAAGATATACAGTGGCTATTCTAGCAAGGGGGAGAGCAACTTCTTATGTGATAGTAGTTACGAGCCCTACTTGTGGATACACAATTCCTCTCATGCTGCTAAATATTTCATCTCACCCACGGCATCCAAACAACGATACATTAGTTTTGATAACTTTCGTGAATGCCTGGAGATGAAGATTTATCTGGATGGAGGGAACGGTAGTTTCTCTGTACTCAAGATGCCCAGAATCCGCTGAGGTTCTCTTTAAGTTTAACTATTGAGGTCAGAATATATATCTATATACGCAGTGCAATATATTTTCATCGAACTTTTTCTTTGTTTAAATTTGTTGAGTTTGTTTCTTCTCAGCAACTTTGCGCAGTTACTTCCTACAGAGATCACACATTTTCATTTATTATGTCTTCTGTCTTGTGCGTTTGCAGGTTTACATTTACAGGTAATGGCACATACAGCGTACTATTAGTTATATTGTGAATAACATTTATTTTCTGCTCTGCCATAGAGGTTTACAATGGCATAGTCTCGGTTATGCTAGATAAGTTTACACTGCATAGTCTCGGTTTCAGAGGAAAATTTTGATCATTGCTTTGGAAAAACTGCTGGGCATACTGGAGCTTTCTACATATTTTTTCAAACATAAGAGAGAGAAAATACCGAGAGCCAGAAACAACTGCTATAGATCATTAAAAGAAACTCTGGCGAAATGCGAAATTGTTTTGCTTTTTTTAAATGATGTCTGCTTAAACTTTTACAGGTTCATGGGTCCATAAGATGTCGGCAAGAGCTAACCAGCCTGCCATAGGGAATTAAATGACTGGTTAGCTGCATGCCCTTTAACTTTATAACACACCTGCGCGCATAACGAGATAAATGAAAAATAATGAAGTGTGTTATAAAGTTAAAGAGCATGCAGCTAACCAGTCATTTAA
The DNA here is from genome assembly GCA_000404065.3 of Pinus taeda. Lineage (NCBI taxonomy): Eukaryota > Viridiplantae > Streptophyta > Pinopsida > Pinales > Pinaceae > Pinus > Pinus taeda. The sequence continues at coordinate 3,795 of APFE031104320.1, read as the reverse complement.
TGCCCTATGGCACGCTGGTTAGCTCTTGCCGTAAACCCCACCGATACGCCTCTGTGGATCATTCTCTACAATTTCATCGAAAATGATAGCCACCGACTCACCGACTTAGGCACAGCTGGCGGCGCGCTTTACAACCTGGGCGAAGAAAGTGCAATCATGGCACCGAATAATCTGGGGGGTCACTATTTATTCTAAGTTATAAATTTAAAATTACAATTCCAAAACGACTGGAACGGAAAAATTTCAAATAATGATACCACGATTTTAAATTTATACTTCAAAAATAAAAATAAAAAATCTCTGGTCAATCAAATTGGTAGGTTTCTCATCAAAATCCCTAGCAAAAGATCCAACATCGAAATGAGTACAAAAGGAGTAGAAGATAAGGTAAGGTTGTTCTATTCATACCTGGGCTATTCAGCCTGGTGTAAATCGATAAATTGTAAAAAGGGTTCAATTTTGATAATGATGAGTGTCGCAGTTTTTCAAGAGGAGATTCTCTAATGAATGTACGAGTGTGGGGGCCGCAAATACGAACAATTGTATGCAACACGGAACTTGGAAGGGATGTGTAAGGAATAGTAAAAAGGGTTCAATTTTGATAATGATGGCTTTTCAGTTTTTTCAAAAAGAGACTTTGAAGGTACGAGTGTGGTCCCGCAAATACAATAATTGTATGTAACCAGTCTCCTCATAAAGCACGGAAAGGATGGGTAACGAATAAGTGAATTCAAGGTGTCAGTTGTAAAAGGGACGAAGCGACACGTTACACACGAGTAAATCACTGATGACTTAGGCGCGTATATGGTCCTCCGAGGGCCAGTGAATGAACATTCCCGCCCAGCATAAACGCGGGGACCCGTTGACTTGGTGAGAGCTGGGAAAATTATAAGCAGTTTATATTTAGAAGTAGGTTTGGAATTTTAAATTATTTATGTAGACTTCAAGAGTTAGTTTAATTGATAGGGTCAATTCTCTTTTACCTCAATTTTTTTGGGGTTATGCCTTCTTAGTTTGGATAGGGGATTTGATTTTCTTTGAGGTTGATCTTTCCATATTTTCTCGTGGAAACAAAGAGATTGTTTGTTGAAAAATTATCTAAACAACCCAACCAATCAACAAACCAAATCTACGTACATACTATTGTAAGTGTTATTTCCAAGTCCCCCTTTAACTCTTACATTATTACATAAATCACAAATCACATCTATCTAATATGGTCTTCATCATCAATTACATCCACTCTATAATCTCATAGATACCACTCTTTCTTCACCACCACTCGAGCTACCACTTGACTTCCATTTAAAAAATAACTACCTCTGACCATCGTGGACAAACTCATATGATCAACGATATTGAATAAACTCGGCTCGACGAGGCTTCTGTGATAAGAGTTGTCAAGTAATTAACCACTATATGGACCAACCACTGTCTATTAGATATTTTGCTTTCGATTATCTGTGAGTTGCTAAGAAGGTTTTCTGATACTGAATGTGTTCAAAAGTTGATCAAACAACTTGACCTATCTATCACACAAAGATCTCATATTATAACCTATAGTCATTGTTCAAAGGTTTCTAAGCATTAAGAACAACAAACCGTAATAGTATAAACATAGTCAAACTAATGATGTGTTCAAGGGTTTCCGAGTGTAAGAACCACTAATTTGAATTATGCAACATTGTTCAATAATTGGTTATGCACCTTTTATATAACAACCTTGGTCAAAAATTCATGTAAATAAAGTTAATAAAGGAAAAATAAGACCAAGGTCATGGGACACGTATTCCAAGTTGAATGGTGGAAAAACATCCTAGTGGGTGTTCGTTTTGTTTACTATGGCTAAAGGAAATTGGCAAAGGCAATGACGAAGACTTTGGAAAGGCAAGAGGCAATTATTGACAGCGTATTTACGAAAATTATGGAAATTAGGAGAAAAGGAAGGTGAAAGGTCACGGGTTGCATGTGAGGAGGAAATTAAAGGAAAATAATGGAAAATCGAAGAAATTAGAGGCCTCATTAATAAAAGGCTTCTAAGGATCTGTGGGTAACTTTTTTGTCAGTTCAGTTTTAAAGCACTCTCTTTCTACTCTCTCTCACACACTCTTGGACACTCAAAGCATTCTTGGAGCACTCTAGCAATGGATCAAGGAAAGCAAAGGAAGGACAAAGAAGGCATAGGGAAGAAAAGATCAAGCAAGGAAAAGCAAGATCAAGCAACTACAACATGATTACTTATAGGTATAGATTTGCGTACGTGATTTCCTTACCAGATTTGGCATGCATGGTACATGCATGTGTGTATTATTCTCTTTCCATCATTGGCATGGTTTTTTCTAGGTATGACATTGATTTTAAGCCTTTCCTTTCCATTTCCACATAGCCATGGTGTGGTGGGTTCTCTTGTACTTGTTTGAGATGGATGATCAAATAGACTCAAAGCTGAGTAGGGTGGTCTCAGGATTATTCACAAGGCGTAGGAATCCCAAGATGGGATACACAATAAAGCCTAGTTGTGAACACCTCGATTGAGCCTCGAAATCCTTGACCAGTGAATGGTAGGATACATGGCAAAGCTCATAGGTGAATACCCTTGATTGGGCCTAGGAACCCCTTGACCGGTAATGACAGGACACACGGTAAACCCCATAGGGTGGAGCCTTGGTACACATAGGAATCCCTTGACCGGTAATGAAGGGATATATGGTAAATTCAAGAGCTTGAGACAGACAAATTCCTCACAATTTACGTGGAGAGATCTAAAGGCACCCATGCTTGTTTAAGGCCTAGTGATCTAGTGGGGATTGCGGTAAATCTTGATTATATTGATGAGGGTTCGAGTCTAGGAAACCTTTGGTGGGATATATGATAAAGCCTGAGGAAGCCTTGGTTGGGTTTGTTGTGAGTCCCATATTCATGCTTGGAATGTGGCACAAGGGTGATTGGTTGAAAGAAAGATTTGGTTCAGCCCAATCGATGGTCGAGTGGTTCGTGGAAGTCCCAAACTTGGTTGGGTTATGCATTCATTAATAGGAGCTCCTTCTCCTTGGTATTTCATGTGTAAATGTATTGGTACATATGTGATTCTTATAGTTGTTGTATCCTTGTTATTTATGTTGGTTATATGTTGATTATGAGTATGTTTTATGACAAACTTGATGTATGGCTTTCATCATGTTTTGATTAGAAAATGAATGTACAATGGATATATGACCTGATAGATGATAATGCAACTATTGTGATAAGGCAACAATTCTTCTTTACGAATCTCAGATAAGTATGAGACCCCTATGTTCATATGTGTATTTATGACCTATAGATTTCACGTTCATGATATGTTTCAGGGAATGTTTGTCATGTCATGACTAGGCCTTGTTAGGTCAAGTTTGTGTCTAAGATTTGTATGGAATTTTTTTTCCTTATGTCATTCAAGGTTCTAGAGGTATGGATCTTAGCATGAAAAGTGGTTTAAATCTCGGGGTCACAAGCATAGAACTGGGTGAAAAAGACTGTAGTCACTCCCTTCTAGGCATCATACGTGTGACTGGAGGGTTTAAATCAAAATTAGGCAGTGTTGTGCCAGCGTCTAGGATATCAGTGCACTAAAGAAAGAGGTTTAATTCAGAGTCTAAGCACCTAGGAGGTTGGTTTAGCCCTTGGGGGTCCTATAACACCTAATATGGAAGTCGTTAAGGGTTTTGGTTTGTTGATTCCACTTCCTTAAGGCGATCTAGGAGGTTGAATCATATCATAGTAACTCTTCGTCACATGTTTACCCCGGTAGGTCGATAA
>APFE031104316.1:3729-47871 GCA_000404065.3 Pinus taeda | reverse complement strand
TGGTTCTTTTGAAAAACATACAAGAGGTATGGGGTCCAAATTAATGTTTAAGATGGGCTATCAAGAAGGCAAAGGTTTGGGCAAGCATGCACAAGGCATGGTTGAACCTATTTCAGTTGTGAAGAGACCCAAGAATGTTGGTCTTGGATATGAATAGTTTGATGGTGAAGAATTCAAATCTTTGAATGCATGTGATGCAAATTTAAAAAGAACCTTTATCCCAAGTTCTCAAATGAATATATGCCAAAATTGCTTTAAGAATGGTTGCCATTGTTTTAAGCCATCATTGCAGCAAGTAGAGGGTAAACATGTCGCTTATGGTGAGCATGCAAATGTAAACAATTTTCAAGACAAGCACAATGATGAAAGTCTGAAAAGGAAAGTTGTCTCCTCTACTAGTTCAACGTTTCTCAAAGACAAAAAGGATGGACATTCTATGCAACAAAAGAGGAAGTTTTGTTGCACATTTTGTGGTGGATTTAACCATGTTGCTTCAAGATGCTGGTTGAGAAAGAAAGCACACATGAAGCAGATAAGGCAAAGAAAACTTTCTCAGAAAATGCTTGTAAGTTGCAAATTTTGTCAAAAGAAGGGACATCATGTTTCTCATTGTTGGACCTTGCATCCAACAAGTCGTCCAAAGCACATGCAGCTTGAGGACAAAAACATTGGCGCAAGTGGATCTATGGATTCCATTATCGATGTGGAAGATTCACATGAAGAACTGCTGCTGCAACAAAAATCACCATTGAAGTGGCTTGGTAAGAAGTGGATGAACTTTTTGATATAGTAAGACATACTCCTTTTTGTACATACAAACTTTGGATGTATGCATGTTTTTTCTTTTATGTTGTTGCAAAAATTTCGCCATGAAGGTAAAAGATGAGTATGAGACTCACTCTATCGTAGCAAAACTTATATTCCTTTCAGCTTTGAAAGTACATGTACAGGTGATCAAGGATATTGTACTTTTGATGGTACTTAAGAGAAAGTTGAAAGATGAACTGCATGCATGAGAATGATATGCATGAGCATAGGGATCATGATGATTTCCTTGTATTTTAAACATGTATGTGTGATTAACTTGAAGGGTTGATTACTTTGTTCTAATCATGCATGTTAGCAAAGTACTTGATGTTTTGAAGAAGAATCAGCTAATTTTTCAAATGTCAAAGTGTGAATTTGGAAAGACTTCTCTGGTTTATTTGGGACACATAGTAGGAGGAGGTGCTTTGAGGATTGATCCTGCTAAGATTGAGGCTATCGTGAAGTGGCCTACTCCCAAATCCATAACAGAGTGCCTATGCATGCAGTGACAATTGTGAAGCGGGCTTTCCAATGGGGAGGCAAGCAGCAAAAAAGCTTTTGAATCTTTGAAAGAGAAGTTCATTCTTCTCTTATTGCTAGTCACTTTGGTGTAAGCAAAACAGTTGCACATCTACAGAGGTATTGCTATTGGCCTCGCATGGTTGATTCTGTTTCAAGGTTCATAAGAGGTTGTTCATTATGTGCTACCAGCAAGCCTAGTAATAGGAAGCTTGGTTTGTATACTCCTTTGCCGGTACCTTCTAGACCATGGGAGAGCATCTCTATGGATTTTGTAGGAGGTTTGCTAAAATCTAGAAAGCAGCGTGATTATTTATATGTAGTAGTTGATCGTTTCAGCAAAATGTGTATACTTATGCCTTGTAAGAAAACTATAACTGCTGAATTATTTTTTCATCATGTATGGATTCACTTTGGTTTGCCTACTTCCATTATTAGTGACAAGGATTCCAGATTTGTGGGGAATTTTTGGTCCAACCTATGGGAGATGATGGACACAAAGTTGAAGAAAAGTACTGCTTTCCATCCGCAAACAGATGGACAAACCAAAGTTATGAACAGAACCATTGTGCACCTCTTGAGAGGATATTGCAGCAAGCATCCCAAGCTTTGGGATGAACATTTGCACTACATACAACATGCTTACAACCGTGCCAAGCACTCTTCCACAAACACCTCACCGTTTGAAGCTTGTTTTGGTTACTTGCCCAAATCACCTCTTGATTTCATTCTTGAGAAAGATGTTTCCATTGAGGGACATAGTGATATTGACAAAGCTTGTTCATTCATTGAAATAATTCAGCAAATACATCAGCAAATTCAAGAACAGCTTGAGAAGAGTCAAGGCAAGTACAAGGAAAGACACGACAAGCATAGAGTCGATCACAAGTTTCAAGAAGGGGATGAGGTATGGTTGTACATTAGTAAGGAAAGGATGCAAGGATAAGGTAAAAAGCTTAAGCCTATTCGTTATGGTCCATTCAAAATCCTCAAGAAGGTTGGAAATAATGCTTTTCAAATAGATTTGCCTTCCTACATGCAAATGTATTATGTTGTTAATGTGGAGAACTTACGTTTGTATGAACCTCCTTTGATCGTTAATCATGAAAGCGTTGTTCAGCTGCCATCTATAGAAAATTTCTCGCCAGAATTCTTAGATGAGCTGAAAGAAGATACAATCCTTAACAGAAGGACACACACTTCAAGGAGGGGCAATGTAGATTATGTTCGGGTTGGTTTCAAAGGCAGCAAACCGAACAAGGCAAAGTGGATGGAGGTGGACAGAGTGAGGGCATTGTACCCTCACCTCTTTAACAAGGTAGTTGAAGGCTTTTTTGGGTCCAAAAGCTTCCCAATGGGGAGGCGTGATCAGGGGCTCATGTCCCAAGTGTCGTAAAATGCTCAAAAATGAAAGTGCTCAAAACTAGCTCGAACCTGAACAACCAGATAGAGCACGTCCTCCTGATTTTGGCACCGCAAACGGTTCGAAAAGCGGTCACCATATGTGAAAGTTATGTCAAAAACAAAATCGCCCAATAACCCTTAATTTTTGAATTTTCAAAAAAATTGAAAAAAAGAATATTCCACAAAATATTCCTTGGAATATTCCTTTGGGCGAGCCAACCAGAAGTTGCCACATGGCAAGCCCGAAGGCCGCCACGTGGCCCAAGGTGACGTCAGCAGTGCAATTCAAAAGTTTCGTTGGTCGCATGGCGAATTGAACCCTCGACCTCACTTACATTAGCCCTCCGCCTTACCGTTAGGCTATGGAGGCGGACTTTGTTAAATGGGCAGAGAAAACTATAATTAAGTTTTGAAATTGACTACGGGCGAGAAGAAAAGGGGCCAGCCCCCCATGCCATATGACCAAGCCCCGGAACCGTAGGCTTAAGCCTATATGCCAGCAGAAACCGCCGAGTTAGTTAAACGTGGTCACATGTGCGATTATAGCCGGCAGCCAAGGCGGAGTTGGCGGACCTATTGGCGGTGGCACCAAATTTGGCGGACGCCCCAGATTTGGCGGCGCTAACTGGTCCCAACTACAGTTAGTTGGAGTTCTTTTAGGCTAAACTGGAGGGAATCATTAATGGGCCATAACTTTGGCTAGGAAAGGAGGTTTTGGACGAATTGTTTTTTGATTTTGGGTATTTTCAACCTTCTGAAGCCATTGGCATAGGTCTTTCAGCCATCAGAGGTCATTTGCACAGGTTCTGGAGCCGTGGAAGTTCTAGGAGCCACTAGGGCCCAGTATTGTGAGAACTGTATCAGGTTGCAGGTATCCATTGGAGGTGAACCAGCAGTCAATCCTGAAGGATTCATGTGTTCTGAATCCGCTTTTACAGTCTATTTCACATGTAGAGACTTCTATTCAGTTGTAAATTAATTTTGAGCATTTAATTAAAACGAGGACAGGCCCATTTGGGAGTCTTGGACCCAGCAGACGTAGCCCAGGAGGGGTGAACTGCTTCATCAACTTCTTTTGCATCTGTGGTTGATTTATTTTGCAGAACAAATTCGTTTTAATGTGTTAAACGGTAAAAGGAAATAATTATGCTATGCTTAAATGGATCATGAATAGCTGAAAATTTCATTTGTTTCTTTACTGCAAGACATGGGCATCTTTTAAACATGTTTACTACTGAATTGAATACCTTGCAAACCTTTTACAAGTAGTTTCAAATTCAGATCAACCAGAAACCTTTTCGCGTGAAACGAAAGGGGTTCCTCACTGGAACAGATGCTCCTAACACAACAGAGTAGTCCTCTCAGCCCGAAAGCAGTCAGAAACAATAGATCTAGGAAACAGTAGTCGGATGCAGTTCTACCGGCTTCATATTTGGATCACCAATGGCGCGGCCCTCAAATAGCTCTGATACCATGTAGGAATTTACAGGGTAAGTTCCTCAGACAGAACACCAAAGGACACCGCTCACAAACAGATCACAAATCAATACACCAATATTTTTAATGTGGTTAAAACCCTCAAAGAGGGAAACAATCCACGGCCTGAGCCAATGCAGCCACTTCAGGCAATTTATTAATAAAAGAATGAAAATTTACATAAGCTTCTCTCATGGATGGTTACCCTACAAATGACCCTCCATGCTCTTTAAATAGAGATCATGGACCAATCGAGTGTTAAGCCACAGATCAAGTGTTGGTAATACCAAAGAGAGAATGAACCGTCGGATCACTACATATCGTGACTGTCGGATTGTAAATTACAAAAAGTACATAGTGAAGAAACACACTTTACCTAACTCTATACTAGACCAAGTTATACTTAACTACTTCCTATGTGTCGGAATATCCTAATAAAATTCACCCCAAAACATTTTCTCATTATTCAACAACATATGTAATTAGATAGAAAGAATAATATCATCAACAATGTAGCAAAACATAAAGAACAATAAAAGAAAATAATTCACACATAGAGACACTAGGATTGGTCAAAGACCATGGTAAAACCCCACAAGGGGACAAAGCCTTTCAAATTCTTCTTCTTATTAGATTGTTATTGAATGTTTTAAGAAAGAGAGAGTACAATTATCTATATCTTCAACCACAAAAATATCCAACAAAATCAACTAAACAACATCGAAGATATGAACCTAATAATGATAGTAATCAAAACCTTGATTCAAAATGTTGCAGTCAACTGCCATATTCTGTGGTCAATTGGAAAATCAAATCCTAGTTGGAATTTCCAACCACACGAGAGAGTATACATGCGTGTAGCTGAAACCCTCCAACTGCACTAATAAGCTTGCGTGCTTGCAATTGTAACTAAAATTTACCTGTGACAAGCATGTGGTTGGAAATCAAAGCCCTAAACACATGAAATTCTCGGACCTTGCAATTTTGGACCTGTACGAACCAATCTTCGCGACCTAGCCTCAGACATGTGCGAACAAAACCGAAAAAGAGAAAATAATAATGTTTCATGATGATCTCCAAATGAGGGCCATTTGAGTTATATATATAGCCATCTATGGGTGTCTGATTTCTCTTTTGGGTTGACCTGTCTTTTTGTGCATATGTGGGCTTCAATTCAAAAATATTCTTCCCCTTGTCCAAATCAAGTGCTTCAAAAGTCAAACTTAATCCTCTTGAAAAGAGGAATCTAGTCCCATGAATGGAATTTTTCACTGAGCTTCCAAATTAACACATATCCAATAAGTCATGAAATAACAATACAATACCCAAAAATAATAATAATCCAATATTTCAGAAGAATAATGATTTTGATGTTAAAAAATAAAAATGTTATGGAGAAAGAAATTTCATAAATAGAAGCCCTTAAAGCATACCAAGACATTGAGAATATGTCCTTTAATTATAGAAATATCAAATAATAATTCAACTAATCACAAGGTAGCATTTATTTTAATGAAACAAAAGTCTTAGACAAAGTATGATAAAACCTTTAAGAACTTTCGCTCATAATAATTGTTTGTTAGAATGTTTGTGCAATTATTCAAATCTAAAATATATTATTTGATACTAGATATTTATTTATTAGTTTTTTTTTTGAAAAAGATTGGACCTTAATTAATTTATTTATTCTCATAAACAAAATTGTTTTATCTGGTCATATCGAGAGGTTTAATTATTTATTAATTTGTATTTATTTAATCATTTAGTTGGTCCTGACATTTTTTTAGTTAATCATAATTTCAAATACCAATTTAATTTTACTTAGTCAAAAATAGTTAGGTAAAAATATATATTTGGAAATTATTTTTAATATATATTTAGTTACTCATAACTTCACACATACCAATTTAATTTTAGTTAGTGAAAAATAGTTTGGTAAAATAATTATTTGAACAGTTAATTTTTAATATATATTTGTTGAAAGTTGTATTGGGTATTTATTTGATTAATAAATATATTTTTATAATAAATTATGATTTATTATTTAGTCCAAAAATAGCTTGAAGTATTCATTTTTTAATTATAATTATTTATATTTTTTTAAATATTGGTTAAAGCTAGATTTATATATTCTTAATCGGTCCGAATTATTATTTTTTTTCATTATTTCACTAATATATAAACTATTCTATGATTTGAATACTGCATCATTGACTTGATGATAAACTCAATACTGGCTGTTCCAAACACATCCAGAAAACACTCCAAATATGATTAATATTGAAAAATATCCCAACAATTATAATTATAGATAGTGCATCATAAAGGCTTAAATTTGAAAACATAATAATTTTCTCGAACAATTACAACGCTGAGTAAAGTCCTGTAGTAAACAAAGTACCTATTCATTTCAAATGCCCCCAGAATTTTATAGGAGGAAACTAATACGTAAATCAAAGGCATGACTGTAGCTGTTTCCAACTATCAAATGCCATGAAACACTTTCCCCCCAAACTTTAGTGTATCTGACCCGTAAAATGAATTTGTTATCGTAAACCCTAAAAGGTAAGAAGAAGGAGAATGTGGAAATAGAATACATTAGGTGTAAGAGAAATTGTCTTAAGATAAAAAATAAATAAATAAATAAATAAAATAATGAGATGAAATTTCGTTTCCATATCCATCTTATAGCCTCTCGTTGGACTCATATACATACCTAAAAAGAAATTACAACCAAAGAAAAGGTTAGAAATAATTTCTTTACAAAAAGGAAAAGGAAAGTAATGAAGGGAAAAAAAGAAATGACAACACTATTACATGTAAAAGACCGATGCCAAAATCTTCAACCCTCACTGGGATTCTGGAAAAGGAAACATAGGGATTTAGTAGAAAATATATCCACATAAAAGAAGTAAGGAAGGAATTTCCCTCGTTATATACCCTAACCAATCACTAGCCAAAGAAGAATGAGAACTGTGCTATAAAAATCCGAAAAAGGAAGTGGGGTTTCGTCTTCAAGAACTGTGAAACCTTCCAATAACAAGAGTAGTAAGACTGAGCAACAAATTCCACCCATAATGAAACCAAAAAAACCGGGAAGAATAAAGAAATCATCAACCAAATAACAACACAAAGATAAATTGGTAAATAAATTTCGGTTAGAAATTGTAATTATTTCCATATGAGGAGTTGACTAAAATTAGAGAGTCTGAGTGTTGAGTGTTACGTGTTGAGTCAAGTCCGGTGATGCATACAGAGTTAAGTGCAGTCCATGTTTAGAATGTGAGTTAACTAAGTTAAGTGTGTGTGCGTGTTAAGATATTTTAGGCCAATCTCTAGTCGAGAAGGTAAAATGGCCTTCAACAAATTCATTGTAAGTATCAAATTTTGTGTGATCAATAAAAAAGCCACAACTCATGTATTTTGTATCTGAATTATTTTTTTTTGGGTCCTCGGTCTTTCCAACAAATTGTTATGAGAACGAGGTTGCAAAGGGCGAGAGAGAACGAATTAGCATCAGTCCGTGTGAGAGGAGAAATATATCTTTTCTCTTGGTTAATACTATAACGCACCTTGTAGGTTATACAAAGGGCATTATAACGCATGCAGGTGTTAGCAAGAACCACGTTACAACAGCTAAACTGGTCACGGTTCGAGAGCACACATTTTTCCTTTGATGTTTGTAGTATTAGAGGACTAACGCAGGTTATTGTTGCCATGAAGAGAGTTAGCACGCAGGCCTCAATCAGTCTAGGCCGCGTTAACCGAGTCGAAAGGGCACGGAAATTTGTTTAAAAGAAGTCACGTGGTGAGAGTTGACTCGTGAGATCTCATTAAAAAGCTTCAAATTCTTTTAAAAGGGGCTTTAGTGTGATTTATTATGAAAGAGAAGTGCTTTTTGAATAGAAGGTTTATATGAGTGAGTGATATATAAAAGGAGATTTAGATTTTATTTTTTTATTTTTTTATTTTTTTTATATACACAAAAGTAATTAAAGGTTTTTTAAAAAAATGGATTTACTATATAAGGGAGTGTTTTTTTAAGTTTTTCTTAATATAAAAGGTTTATTTCAAGGAAAAGGTTTTTGACTGAAAAGAGTTTTTGAGCTTTTGCAAAAGTTTGTTTATTGACAAAATTTGTTTTTTTGTCAAGAATGATAATGTTTTGAGTGAAGATTGTGTCTTACTGGGGCTCATATTGAAAATCATATTTTTTTCACGGGTGATATGGAAGATAGCCACATGCAATCAGCAAAGCAGCTATAAGAAAAGGAATGACAACAGTTATGGGTCGCAAAGCACGACTGAAGAAGTCTAAGAAAGGAAATTGAAAAGAAGAGGCAAAGATCATTGCCATGGTTAGAGAGGTTCAGGCCATAGCCGATGAACTGAGAAGTCTATGAGACGACAAAGAAGAAATCGAGGGTGATTGGTGTAGTTTTGAACTGCTACCACCTCCTATGTTTACACGTGAATATTTTGATCATTGGGTTATCAAGATGCTAAATTTCTTTGAGCTAAAGAGTTAATTGGGTTTGAATCTAATAACCCATATGGTGTAGTATGTGATTCTTTAGCATTGAATTTTATAAAACATTCATTGGATGAGAAGTGTTTGTGTAAGGTAGCAAAAGCTACAACTTCCAAGGAAGCATGGAAGTTCTTGGAAGCAGATCTTGGTGCAAGGGAGAGTGACATGCAGTAGCAGGTTATGTCAAAAGCAAAGAAGTCAGCTGCAGATCTGAGAGTAGATGAGCAAGACTTTGAGAGGAAAACAAAGCTTGGAGAATCCCACTCAAGAGTGGATGATGGTTTTCAAGACCATAAAATTGAAACCCATTACGCAAGCATGCATATGGATGAAGAAGATGCAACAAAGATTGCAAAGAGAGAAGCAATAGCCTTTGTATGTGAAGCAAAGCAAGATCATATACATGCTCAAGGAATCCATTGTAATGTGCATGATGTAGATGGTGGTGAATCCCACTGTGATGAGACACATGTGGATGATGACTACAAAGTGAGATGTGAATTGGTGAATCCAGCTGTAGTTGATGGATTTTTTGAAGTTGAAATTGTCAATGAGCATAGGAATGCTCGGTTATCCCACCATAGTGTAGATGAACATTATGTTGATGATATGTGGTTTCTTTTTTGAAACAGGGATTGATTGTGATAATATGGTAAGCGCAATGTTTGATGAAAGAATTGAAGTTTGAAGTTGCCACTGTAGCAGCAAGATATCAAGAAGTTGGAACCGCTCATGAAGCAGTATGTCATATAGAAACAACTGATGATCAAGAACAAGATAAAGTGATTGAAGAGTTTTTAATGAGAATATCCACTAACAACATAATAGTGGAAGACAACCTTCATGCAATGAAAACAAGGCAGGGAAGCAAGAGGTAGAGAAGGAAGCTCTGACTGAAGAGCATAATAAAGATGTTTTGAACATTGCTTTTAAATATGAGGGTGTTCAAAATAGCATGGACAAAGAAGTTGAAAGAAAGATTGTTAATAAGTTTGATGCAGATTTGAATCTCATTGAAGAATGGATTCAGAAAACAATAGATCAAATTGAAGCGAGTCTTAAAGCAATAGCTGGAATAAAAGAATTGAAAGAAATGGTGAATAATGATCTTGAGTGTGCAGATTACAGGAAAAAAGCAGCGGTACCTAATGATGAAAGTGAAAATAATGATATGGATGTTTCTTAAGAGAAAGATGAATGTATTGAAACCATTTTTCAACAATGGAGTCAATAAGAGATACGGTTATGCTATCAAGAAATATCGCAGAATGAAAGTCATGAATATGAAGCGTGAGAAGTAGAGCAAAGAAGACAATTTGAAGATGCAATGTTTTGGGAGTTGTTCATAGTTGAATGAATATTTGAAGAGGAAGTTGTAGAAGACATGATCCAATTATTTTTCAAAACAAGTTCAAGACAAGTCAAAGAAAAATTGCAGCAACAACAAGTAAAGGAATATGGAGCCCACAATAAGAAAGAACAATAGAGAATGAAGAAATTTCGAGGATTAAAAATTAGGAAGAAGAGAAAAAGGAAATGAAAAATTGTGAAAGCCTTGAGTTATTGTAAGCCTAGCTGAGACATAGACCAGCAGGCATGTTTGAGTGATAATTGAGTCAATTTATATTGTAAGACTAGCATCCATAGTTGAGTCATCTTGAGTTATGTTGTGTCATATGGTCGTAATTAAGGGGGAGTGTTAGAAATTGTAACTACTCCTGCATGAGGAGTTGGATAAAATTAGAGAGTCAATTAACTTGAGGGTTGAGTGTTGAGTATTGAGCGTTGAACATTGAGTCAAGTTGAGTGATGGATAAAGAGTTAAGTGAGTCCATATTTAGAGTGTGAGTTCACTGAGTTAAGTGTGTGTGCATGTTAAGATATTTTAGGCGAGTCTCTAGTCAAAAAGGTTAAATACCCTTCACCGAGTTCATTATAAGTATCAAGTTTTATGTGATCAATAGAAGAGCCACAAATCGTGTGTTTTCTGTGTGAATTATTTGTTTCATCTCCTCTACCTTTCCAACAATTTCTTAGCTCCAAATAGACGAACAGAAAGAACTTACCTATCTATTCTAGTCCTCATGCAACAGAGGTTGTGCAATGCATGGCCAAGTTGAAGCCGAGTGGTGGAAAGTGCTGGAGTTAACAATTGCAACCCTAGACGCACAGATCTCCAACCCTCGGCGACGAGGATCAGAATGAGGCTCAACGTCAGTGGAGAAGTCGATGTAGCTACCCCAAAATTCTCAGATATGCTCCTATCCGTCGATCTCAAACTTAAAACCCCGAGGGTCACAATGGTTGGACGTGCGGTAAGGTTTTGAATACGAAAAATGGCATCCAAGAGATGTTCGACATATTTTCAAAGTCTAGATAATTCCACTATTAAACATCACCCCGTCTCTTCATATAGGTGTTATACATTGAAAACAATGACCAAGGATAAGGCCTATACCATTATTAAGTAGAATAACGATCATCCAAACCCTTAACGATACCCAGATGGAAGCGAAACTTGGCTAACTCATACACTATTGCCAAATATACTCATAAATTCGCTCGCCAACTAATATGAGAACCTAATGAAAGGGAAGACGAATAATATAGATGCAAACCTGGACACTGGAAACCTCGACACTGGAATTAGACAACACCAAGACGATGACTAAACTACATATTACATTCACAACAATGAAAATCAGTTATAAATATTAAGAAACAACACCAACGTATGGGTCGATGTATTATATTGTAGAATGAGTTGTAATATATGTAGTGAATCATCCCTTGAAGTAAAGTTTTATTTCTATTATTTATTTATGAAGAAAAAGAACATAGAAAACAATATTTATGCCAATAGAAAGTCTAACAAACTTTTACAAAGATAGGAACCAATTTTTTTTTCAATTTATGCCACACTCAAATTGGGTTGGATTCTATAATAAAGTTTTTTGGTCCTACAAACAAAAATATTAATAACTTCTCGTTTATTATTGCTTATCGAAAGAAGATTTTTAATATATTAATTTTTTCTTTTAATAATGTTAGGGTTTATTAGGAGATGAATTTTATAAAACCTATTAAAAAGACAAAAACCAAAACAACAAATGTATTATATAGACTTTTATATATATATATAGATATATTTTTGGGCGAAATCAATATATCTTCCCACATATTAAAGTGAATATATGTGTTTTCCTTGTTAATAATTTCAAAATATATAATATCTTAAAACGGATAAAATTTTAAATAATTAAATATTTAAAAAAATAAGCTACCTTTTAATAATTAATAGAAATTTACTCTTATTGATATATGTAATTTCTTTTCCATAATAGAAAGAAATTGTTTTTGTGAAACACCAAAAAAAAGGTTTAATTTTATCTGAGGAAGATTTGCATCTATATTATTAAATTATATATATATATATAAATTAATTTGTATTGTAATGTATAAAAATTAATGATTTTTTTTTATTAAATAACTTTAAATTAATTGTAAATATTAAATATATAATTTTATATGACGATGAAAATTTCTTAAAGCTTTGCAACCCTAATGATCTTGCGGCCATGAGGTAGGCGGCATGGAAAACCTCGAAAACAAGCAGACCGACGCAGAAAAAAACGGACAGGAGGCACAGAAATGACAAAGGAGACCAGGAGGGGAGAGATCCCCTCCTATAGAGATGCAACAACGGGAGAGGAAACACGCAATAGAAAGCCTGAGAATGAGAAAAGGACACTGGGACCAGTCCTTGGAGCAAGATGGCAGGCAGGGAGCAAAGGTAAATGCTTGTCATGCACAACAGAAAGACCGAGATTTGTCATCCCTATGAATAAACTCAAGCATTATCGAAGTTACATAAAAGACCATGCACTGATATCCAAGTTCATTGGAGTCTGGCCGTCTGAGAAAGACCTGACAAGATGGATCCAACAGAAATGGCAGCCACGCGGCCACATCAAGCTGAAGTTGGGAGCGCGTGGATTCTTTATGGTAATCTTCTCTAACCTGCAAGACAAAGAAAAATTATTTGAAAATGGCACATATTTCCATAACAATGCAGGTTTATTTATGAGGTACTAGGAGGAATGTTACAACCCGGATAAAGAGAAATTCCTAGCAGCACCCATATGGGTCAGACTGTTTAGATTACCCATGGATTTTTGGGATCCATAAATCCTAGAAGGAATAGGTAACACCATAGGCAGCTTTGTTAAAATAGCGGAATCAACTAAGAAAGGAAGATATACATCCTATGCAAGAATCTGCGTATACATGAACAACCCCATTCCAAGAATAGTAGAATTAGAATACCACGAAGAGGTATGGCATCAAGCTCTGGATTACGAACACATACCTTTTAGATGTTGAAAATGCTATGAATATGGGCACTTCTACAAGGAATGCCCCTTAAATGCTGAGGAGGAAGAAAGAAAGACAATGAGGGGTTTCAAGAGGTCAAATCCAAAAAAATATCTGCAAATGAAACCCCTGAGGAAGGAAGAAAAGAATAGATAGTTAGAGAAAATGAGGTAAACGGGTTTGAAATCCTGCAGGTAGCAGAAGAAGATGAAGAAATCCAAGTCATGGATTACCAAGAGGAAAAAGAACAGGTAGGCAGAATAAATCAAGATACAAACAACATCAAATAGAAAGCCCCACGAGAAACATGGGAAAAGGGGAGCAAAAAAGAAAAGAAGGATAAACAAGAAAATGAAGTAATGGAAATAGACATGAGTAAAGGGGAAGACCCAACAGCAGAAGAAGAAATCCTGAGGAAACTACTGGACAAGTGGAGGAATCTAGATGAGAAGTTTATCCTAGAAGAGGATAAAAGATTATACAAGGAAATCTTCCAAAAATACAAAGAAAAACAGGAGAAAGGAACCACAAGCATGAATGAGCAGTTAGGAATACAACCTGACAATAGCCAAGAACAACAAAGTAAAGGGAGAGGAGGAAAAAAAAGAGGAAGATAGAATCTTCAAGAGTCAATACAGGTAATGGGAGAAATGTTAGTTAATACTGGAAGAGTAGTACCGCTCTCAGTGGTATTCCACCAAACCACCCAACCTTCTCAATGATAATTACATCATGGAATATCTGGGGGCTTAACAACAAGGGTAAGCAAAGGTACCTGACAGAAAGGATTAAAAAAGAAAAACCCCAAATCATGATGTTGCAAGAAACAAAAATAACGGGGGGAAAATGGAGAAGATTCTCAGAAAAATCAAGCCTACTTATGAATGCATGACGCTGGATGCAAAAGGGAGTGTAGGGGGTATTGCAATTTTGTGGAACCCTGCAGAAGTCATTGTAGACCATTGGATAGGTATGAAGAGGATCCTCTCAGGGAGATTCAGAATGATAGGACAAAGAGAGTGGTTCTTAGTATTGGTGGTTTATGAGCCTCATATACCAGTGGAAAGAGAGGCCTTCCTAACACAGTTGCAACGGTTGGGAAACCAGCACATAGAAAAACTATGGGTGATAGCGGGAGATTTTAATATGATCACCTCCACTGAGGAAAAGAAGGGCGGACTGCAACGGGAGGATGCAAACATGGAAAGATTCAGGGAAACCCAGGAAGCCCTAAAACTGATTGATGTAAAAACCATTAATGGAAAATATACCTGGAATAACAGAAGAGGAGGCAATAGGTAGATAGCTTCCAGACTGGATAGGTTCCTAGCAATGGAACATTTTCTTGGGAAATACATACTCTATGAAGCAATCATCCTACCATGCCAAGGATCAGACCACTGGCCGATAAAACTTGAAATCGCCATGAATAATCAAAACCAACACAGGCTGTTCAGGTTTGAATCTTTTTGGCTGCGAGATCCAACCCTCATAGAAAAAATGGAAAACTGGTGGCAGAACAGTGAAGAGGAAATAAAAGGAAAAACAAGATGCACACACTCCAATTAAGATTAAAGGAGCTAAAAGACAAAATCAAGAAATGGAATCGAGAAGAATTCGGCAACATCCAATACGACCAAGAAAAGCTCCAAACAGACACGAAAAGGATACAGCAAAAAATAATAGAAGAAGGGAGAACAAAGGAGCTAGCACAGGAAGAAGGAAGGGTGCTAATCAGATTGGAGAAAAGAAGAAAACAAGAGGAAATTCTATGGCGGCAAAAGTCAAGAGTACAATGGCTGAAAGAGGGGGAAATGAATACAAAATTCTTCCACAGAGCCATGCAGCAACACAAGCAGCAACACATAATTTTCTCGCTAAAAAATACCCAAGGTAATAGGGTAACTCAAAAAGAGGAAATGGAAAATTTATTGATTCAGCACTTTAAAAGCATATTTACGGAGACACAAAGCAACAGAGAAGAGGAGATAGCAAAAATAAGTCAATACATTCCTAAAAAGGTAAACAGAGAGAAAAACATGGCCCTCCTAAGGGTAATCATTGAGAAAGAGGTAGAGGAGACAGTGAAGACAATGGCCAAGAACAAAGCCCCAGGCCCGGATGGATTTACAGCAGAGTTCTTCCAAGCAACATGGAGCTTTATGAAACAAGACATTGTAAACACAGTGGAAGAATCAAGATGTAATAAAAGAATGAACCCAACATGGAATACAACTTTTATACCATTAATTCCAAAGGTGGAAAAGGCTGATGAACCTCATGGCTTTAGACCAATAACCCTGTGCAATGTAATCTACAAAATTCTAGCAACCATAATGGTAAAAAGATTACAACCTATACTTCCAACACTGATAACAAAAGAAAAAACAGGGTTTGTGAAAGGAAGGCAGATAGTGGATGGGATTATAGTCACTCAAGAGGCAATACATTCATTAAAGAAGTTGCAAACTAAAGAAATGATGATCAAACTGGACCTAGCAAAAGCCTACGACAAACTCAGCTGGGAATACCTCCAAAGCATCCTAAAAGCATACGAGTTTGATGATAGATGGACAGCATGGATAATTTCAATGATATCCACTCCAAGCATGTCCATACTGCTGAATGGAACACCAACAGAAACTTTCAAACCTTCTCGAGGGCTCAGGCAGGGAGACCCATTGTCATTGTTTCTGTTTATAATAGTAGCGAGTGGCTTAGGTAGATTAATACAAGAAAAAGTAAGCAGCGGGGAGCTTAAAGGTATGAAATTATGTGGGGAAGATTTAACCATTACACATCAACAATTTGTAGATGATGTAAAGATGTACAGCCAAGCAAATCTAAAGGAAGCTAAGAAACTAGTGGAAATCCTAGTAGAATTCACAGACGCATTAGGAACAGAGGTAAATAAGGAAAAAACAGATTTTTTTTTCTTTAACACCCCAATAATGGCTCAAGCATTCTTAGCCAGAACAATGGGGTTCAAAATTGGAAAGCTACCAACGAAATACCTGGGAGTACAACTGAGTGACAAACAGAACAAAATAGAGAATTGGAAAGGCGTGATAGGGAAAATTCAAAAAAGAATGGACAATTGGACATTTAGAACACTAAATATACCACGTCGACTCATCCTCCTGAGGGCCGTACTCCAAGCTATGCCAATTTATCAAATGGTTAGTTAAGCGATTCCTAAAACCATATGTCAGAAAATGGTAGAAATGTTCAAAAAATTTCTATGGCAAGGTATAAACAAAACAAAAATGTGGGCTTTGCTCTCATGGACATGGCTAAGAAAATCTGTTACAGAAGGGGGGTTAGGCCTGAGAGATCCCTATATATTAACCAAATTATGGGTGCAAATTATGGTGGAGGTGGATTCAAGGAGGGGAAGATCTATGGAAATCGTTATGGGAAACGAAATACGAGATGGAAAGGTCACCTGAAGGCAAACTCCGAAACCAATCAGAAAAGAAAGGTTCAGCCATCTGGAACCTTGCAAGTCTTAACAGGGACCTGATAAGAGAATACAGGTTTTGGGAAATTAGAGAAGGGGATAAAGCAAACATTTGGCAGGAGGCGTGGCAACAGTGAGGAGCCCTTAATCGGGGACTTCAACTCCAAGACATCCAACAGTACACTAACCAAATGGTGGAAGATGCAATTAGAAATTACTGGGTACCAGAATAGGATGGGTACTGGAGAAAATGGAAAATGAAGAGCGACTGGCCAGAAGCACCAGATACAGAACAATGGATACATTACCAAAAATAAATGGAAACAAGGAAAATTGCATTCAAAGAAGGAACATATATAATAAGATGGGGTAAACACATAAAAGGCATGTTTACCATCTCAGAAGGATATCATATAAAGGCAGGAAGAATAGGAAACACAGACATAAAAAAATGGGATAGAATATGGCAGTTAAAAACTTGGCCAAAAGTGGTGTTTTTTACTTGGACAGTGATGCATGGGCGCGCCTTAACCTAGGACCAACTAAGAAGGAAGGGGACGCATGGACCTTTGTGATGCGCCCTGTGCCAAAACGAAGAAGAAACCATGGAGCACGTTGCAAATTCTTGCAGCGTTAGCAACAACTTGTGGCAAAATCACTATCAGCTCTTTGAGATCACTTACAGGAACATAGGCAGCATAAGAACTTCAATAGAGAAATGGAGCAGAAACCCGTACCACAACACAATACTGAACCATGCCTGGAATTTGTCCATCGGTTTCCTCCTATGGAACCTATGGAAGGCAAGAAACTGGGTGATATTCAGAGAAGATGGAAAGTCCAAAGAGGAAATATGGAGCCAAACCATGAAAAACATAAGAGAAACAGTAATCCTCGAAAATTGGAATGAGGAAGACTGGAAAACGGAGGCAACAGAGACCCGCATCATGAACCGCTTACAAATCAAAGAAAAAACCACAAACAAGATAGGGAAGGAACACAAGGTAGGAAACATAGGAGCTGAAGAAAGCTATAGGAACCCGCCACAGGGTTTCACCAAGCTAAACTTTGATGGCATGTGAAAGGCAACCCTAGGGAGGCTGGAATAGGAGGGATATTCAAAGATGACGAAGGGGATATTAGAAGGGCCTATGCAATGAACCGTGGAATCGCCACCGATAACGAGGCTAAATTCCATGCGTTAAACAGGGGATTAACAATTGCGGTTAGGGAAGGATACCAAAGCCTGCAGATTGAAGGCAACTCACTGCTAGTGATAGAAACACTTAGAAAAATACAGCAAGGTACTCCAGCTAAAAAATTAAGAAAAAGTTGGCGAACGGCATGGGTAATAACTGAAATAAGCCAACAATTAAGGAAGGTTGCATACACCATATCGTCCCATGTGAAGCGGAAAGGAAATGCTCCAGCTGATTTCCTTGTGAACTGGGGATGCCAGAATAGAGAGCAGCAGTTGGACATGGGTGTAGAAGAACTTCATCAAAAAGAGGAAATGAGACAACTGATTCAGGCAGCAAAAGAAGACAGGCACCAAGGTGAGCATCTAACGAATTCGCTGGGAGGTGACAGGCACGACGAAGGACAAGAGCAGATGCAAGTGGGACAGAACAGGTCAGACATGGAACAACAAAGGACAGACGAAAGGACGAAGCTGAGTCGGATGACGGAGGGAGACAGAGGAAGGACAGGCCTGGAGAGGTCGGGCACAGAGATGGAAAGGAATGGAAGAAGGGAGGGTAGGACAGCAAGTCTGTGGATGGGCAGCAATCTAGCGCCAAATGGTAGAGTGGAGTCAGCAAATGGATGGCAAGAGCAGCCTGGAGAGGAAGGCAATAAATTAAGGACGGCAGACAGGATAGGTGGGTATAATCCCAAGGCAGGGGGGAAGGGAGGCGGGCCAAGGAAGGAGGAAAGGGAGGATAGCTGGCGGTAAAACTACGGAAGGAATATGACAAAGGGATTAAACCTAAGGAAAAGGCAAAACATGCACATTGCATGCGGACGAGCAAGGAGAAAGGTGGCGAGCTCGAAAGAACAAACAACAAGTGAGAGCCGAAGGAGACAGCGAAATGAAGGGACGTAGAAGGGTATGTGAAACTTCCTTCCCCACCCTGTGAAGAAATAACCAGTAGGAATTATAGAATAGGTATGAAAAATGTTATGCAGCTTTGGGTAGATAATAGAAACTATGGTAGATATTGTAGATATAAGAAAGAAGCTCACAATGAGGAATCCCTGGGGGTCAAGGCCGAAAAGAAGGATAAAAGTAAGGGTAAGGCGAGGGAGAGAAAGGGCTCACAGGGCCCAAATTTGCAGGATCCCAACAGTAAAAGTGGCGTCCTGGCTATCAACAGTCCAGGAAGGTTGCATGTCGTGTTGAATAACGACAGAGGGGATGGGAAAACCCAAAAACCAGGGAGGAATGAGTGGCACCTCATGGTGAGGGGAGAAACTATAAACAACCAGGATATGGCTAACAATACTGAGGAAGCTAAAACTGGGAAAGGGATATGCAATCCAATTAGAAAGAGGTGCGATCTCTTGAGAAAGACTGAGCATTCGACTCAGGAAAAGGACTTCAACATGCATAGTGCACGCTGAGGTAAACTAAGGTACTCCGAAACCAAACAAATCAGAGAGGCCATAGTATTGTATAAACGGGAAGGAAATTAGAGGGTGGAACCTCAGAGGGAAGGAAATTTCCGGAGAGAAACCAAGAAGAGAGGGGGGAGAAATACCCTGGATAAAAATGCAAACATAATTGATAACACTGACATCAATGCTCATTCTGTGATAGGTCTTACCCAAGGAAAGGGAGCAACTGCAAACCAGAACGAATACCTACAGACAAAGGGAGCTAATGAATAGATGAAAAGAAGAATGGCTCCCAGGCGTAGTAAGAGGACAACGAAAAAAGAAGAAGGTACCAGCAGCGCAGGGAAGAAAAGAGGTAGGCAGCCACATGGAGAGCAAATCAAGAAAATCATCGATTCATATATGGAGGGCAACTCGAAGGAGGTTAGAGAACAAATCTGGAGCTGGGAAATAGATTTGAGAAATCACCTCAGGGGCTGAGACTTACCCATGGATGAATGGGAAGGAACGTTGTAGGATTCAGGAACGTTAATGGCAAGCAATTGCTCTTGAAAAAGACCCTGCAACAATATTGGATTATGAAGCATGTCCTAGCTAGAGCCATGACGCTCCATCAGGAAAACATGGAAGGGGAAGTCTTGGATAAGCAGGAAAGGAGGAATGAGCCAGAACTTGTCCGGGCGGAAATTCTGAAAGACCTGGCGACTATACAAATCCAAACCTACAAGAATAATCTCGCTTTGGGTCGGATTGAGTAGACGTTGTCTAAGATACAGTGGAAGTTGTCACAGGGTCGCGAGATTCCAGGCCCCGTGGTGAAGGTGCCAAGTTCTGGTGCGAAGGCTTTAGTTCAAATAGCATCCTCTGATGAGGACTAGTTTATTTTGTCGTTTATCTTTGAATGTTATTAAAGTGCAGAAAATAAGCAATTTTGTTATGTCCTATAAATACAATAGGGATAAGCTCTCGAGAAGTAGGTGTTTTGTGATGAACTTATTCAAATTTTGGAGTGGATACAATGCTGGTTGGTGGTCACCTGGTTTCCTCTGGGCAGGTGACTCGTTGGGGGACATGTTTGTAAAAAATTTCTGAAACAGTAAATACAGAGAGCTCTACCATGTTTAACAATATATATATATATATATATATATATATATATATATATATATATATATATATATATATATATATATATATATATATATATATATATATATATAGAACTTCAATCAACATTCAAATAGGGAGAACATTATGACACACACAAATCACTTTATATCTTTATTGATCAGAGTAGTTACATATATAATATATCGATCACAAAATTAGATGAATCTAGATCCTAAGAATGTTGATCTAGATAGCTAATACAAGTCACACATAGGAAAACAAATAATTATAGATTGACACCTTAGAACTCATAATGACACATGGAAGCAATACTTCCAATACCCTCCCTTAATGCTTACATGTCGAAAATATAGAAAACACACATACATGAATATTTGTCATATTTGTATGATATTATCATCTTTAAGATTCATATCCATTTTGAAATCTCACAGTTTCTAATATTTTCTTTACCACACTTTCGAGCTTTGGACTTGATCCATTTAAGGCATAACCGCTTTAGACCATCATTGACGTACTTTGCAGAATTGATGCTTCTCAACCTCCTAGAGCAACAATGGGTCAGTGTCAATACTGAACCATCCTATGGAACTGCCACCATATGTTGAATATATGGCATTTCACTATATTCACCAGTTATCTATGATATCATTATGGGTACAAAATTTCTTCAGCGGAAAATTCTACAATTTATATTGTATAAAATAACTTGTATTGATGCTCGAGAACACAACGGGTCACACCAGCTTCACCTTATTAAGAACTACCAATGACTAATGCTCCCAGTGTACGATATGTCACATCAATGTATTCAATAATTCCTCTATTCTTTGTGGTTCTACATCATTTGAGTTTTGCACAATATAATAACATATTACTACTTCAACTCGCACCACAAACTATACATAAAAAAAAAAAAAAACACACGACATCTTAAAAATAGATCTTGGACCAGAAATCCCCAAAGATTAAAGCTTTCCAATCAGAAATACTCTATTGCAGAAGACACGCTAGTCTGTTATCCTTAACTCGGTAATTACACGGGAGTCCCTATGTTGATCTAGGTTTTTATTTTTATTTTTAAGTTATGTCCAACGTCACCAACAACTAGTTGCTTGATCCACAAACCCACACAACATATTTAAGTCTCTCCTCAATTCCTTTTTCCAACTTCAATTTTGTGATAGAGCTGCAATTTTTTTTATCTCAGTCAACCTTAGCGGATCGCTCATTAGCACATTGCATGATGGTTGCAACACCATCCAAAATACGCTCTAATACCACATTAGAAAATAGAAAGAGAGCACATTATGACCCACACAAATCACTTCATAACTTTATTGATCAGAGTAGTTAAAAATACAGGATATGGATCACAAACTTCGAGGAATTTAGATCCTCAGAAAGTGGATCTAGATAGCTAATACAACTCACACATAGGAAAATTACTACTTCTAGATTGACACCTCAGGACTCATAATGACACATGGAAACATTACTTCCAATAAAATAATGACTATATATAGTATTGATTATTTTTAAAATAAATTATATTATGACGGAATAAATATATAGATAATAATTTTAGTTACAAATTTCGTTTAATTTTGTATACTTTATATAAATTTCGTTTATAGTTTTTGTAGCATATATATTTTTTTCCTAGTACGAAAATCTTTGCATGAAGAAAAATATTCCTAATATGAAAGGAAAAAAAATAAAAAAATCCACAAGGCCGCATCGATAATTTGAAAAAAATACACTTGATATTATCCAAATTTTATGGAGCAAGGCTTGATCTCAAGGTTTATTTTTCAATTCAAATTGATTTAAATGTTTGGAAACTTTATTTAGATTTTTAATTGATTGTAAACTTTGATTTGTTAGATTATTTAAATTAAAAGATGTTTTAAAAAGTGAGGGGTATTAAATTGATTGGAATTTTAATTTTTTAGATTAAATGACAGGAAAGAAAAATATAGATAATAAATAATTTTTTTATTATTTATAATTATATATTTTTATAATCAATTAATTTATTAAGGAAAATAGTTTTTTAATTAATTAAAAAATAATAATAATAAATGAAGATGAAGAGAAAATTTGAAATTAAATAAAGTTTTAATACTAAATGAAAATTTTTAATGATAAGAAAATATGAAATCGAAATATAAATATTTTAAGTAGTTATGTTCTACAGCAAAGGTAAAAGTCGATTTTTTCACCCAAAAATGCTTTTTTATATCATGAATATTGGATATGTCTCAAGATTTAGGAGTTTTCAAAAAGAGAGAGATTAACAAGATGATCAAATATTAAATAATGTTATTATTAGTTAAAACATATGAAAGGAAAATTAAGCAAAAGAAGCAAAAGTATTATTATAAGGTTGATTTTAATTGTAAATGGATGGGTATACCGGGGCAATGAATAGAGACATTGGAGCTTTGTTGAGATGTCATTTCTAAGAAAAAAGTAACAAAAGATTTCACATTGATCCACACTATCTACAATAATCATGTGAATTTAAAGACAGTAAGTCTTTGAAATTAACGTGGCAAGTTATTTAAATAGGTAATAAACTTGTTCTTTATAAAACTAGTTATTTTATTTTATTTATATTTTTTTATTAAAATTATTTAATTTAATTATATTATAATAATTTAAAATAAATATCTATTTTTCTTTTTTATTTCTTATTTTTAATATTAGAGTTTAATATAAGAATTTAGTATGAGTTTTTTTATATTGAGTTTATAATTAGGTTTAATGTTAGGTCTACTCTGGTTAATATGTGCAATGAATCAATAATGTGTAATTAATAATGCTTAATAAACCAAGGATTAATATTAATGTGGCTATCCTAAAGGTTGTATTCATAAAATTTTTAATATGGTTGTGTTATGGGTGTTAATCTTAGGTTTCGTCAATCTTCTAGGTTTAATCTAGGGTTTAAACTTAGGTTTTTTTAATTTTAGAGTTATAATCTGAGTTTATAATATTATTTTAGAGTTTAATATATTTAGCTTAGTATTTAATACATTAATATTAGAGTGTATAATATGTGGACTTATAATATTAATCTTATATTTTATAATATTAACCTTTAGTTTTATAATATTAACTTTATGGTTTAATCTAAGTGTTTATAATATTGATCATAGGGTTTATAATTTAAGGGTTTATAATATTGACAAACATTGCTACAAGATGACAATTAATTTGATACTCATTGTCACAATGCCACATTACATGTTACAATTTATTCAATGTTGCCTCTCAACATTACAAAATTGGGGTTTATTAATTCCTTTGGTTTATAATATTAATCCTTTATGTTTTTAATCCCTAGGGTTTATAATATTAATCCCGTGGGTTTATAATAACATCAAGGTTTAATGTTGTGATATTTGAATGGTGTAGAAATCTATCCAATATCACATTATGGCAAACATTATCACAATTTGACAAGCAATATGACAATCATTGTTGGAACCTTACATTACATTGCAATTTTTTTAATGTCACATTGCAACAGTACAATAGGGCTTCATATTGTGAATGTTTGCATGCTAAAAAAAATCAATCAAAAGTTGGATTCTGACAAACATTGTCACAAGAGGATAATTAATTTGATACTCATTGTCATAATGTTACATTACATCAAAATTTATTTAATGTCGCCTCTCAACACTAGAAAATTATGGTTTATTAATCCCTTCGGTTTATAATATTCATCTCTTGGGTTTATAATATTAATCCCTATGGTTTACTAATTCCTTGGGTTTATAATATTAATCCCTTGGGTTTATAATCCCTTGGTTCTATAGTATTAATCCCTTGGGTTTTTAATACCTATGGTTTATAATATTAGCCCCTTGGGTTTACTGATCCCTTGGGTTTATAATAACATTAGGGTTTAATGTTGTGCCATTTGAATGGTGAAGAAATCTATCCAAGGTCGTATTATGACACACATTGTCACAATGTAACAAGCAATAAAAGAAAATGTGGTTGTCTATTTTGGGATTTATAATATTTATACATCAACACATGTTAAATATGGTTGAATTTTGTTTACATTGTCAAATATAGTCAACATGGGCATCATAGTCAACATGATGACCATGGTTAACCATGGTCTAACATTGCATTGTGGCAAAGACTGGCTCAATAAGAAAATCAATCATGGTCAACCATGTTGAAACATGGTCCAACGTCATATTATGACAAAGATTGTCTTAATATGTAAATCAACCATGGTCAACCATGTTTCTTTTAGCATTTATAATATTTATCATAGGGTTTCTGTACCTTCTTTTATAATATTTTTCTTAGTGTTTATCATAGGATTTACTAGATATGGAAATCAATCATGGTCAACCACGGTCAATATTGGTCAACCATGGTGCAATGTTGCATTATGACAAAGATTGTCTCAATATGAAAATCAACCATGGCCAACCACGTTTAATTATGGTTAACCATGGTCCAACATTGCAATGTGACAAAGATTGTCTCAATATGAAAATCAATCATGATCAACCATGGTCAATCATGGTCAATATAAAAAATTATTGATGGTCAATCATGGTCAATATGAAAAATTATCGATGTTCAATCATGGTCAACCATGGTCCAACGTCACATTGTGACAAAGATTGTCTCAATATGAAAATCAACCATGGTCAACCATGGTCCAACGTCGCATTGTGACAAATATTGTCTCAATATGAAAATCAACTATGGTCATCCATGGTAAATCATGGTCAATAACCATGGTCACATTGTGAAAAATATTGTCTCATGGTCCAATGTCACATTGTGACAACCATGGTCATCCATGGTTAACCATGGTCCAAGGTCACGTTGTGGCAGAAATTGTCTCAATATGAAAATCAACCATGGTCAAGCATGGTCCAACATCGCATTGTGACAAAGATTCTCTCAATATGAAAACCCATCATGGTTAACCATGGTCCAACATCGCATTGTAACAAAGATTGTCTTAATATAAAAATCAACCATGGTCAACCATATATTTTTTTTAGGGTTTATAATATTTATCTTAGCATTTATAATATCAATCCCTTGGGTTTAATATTATTAATCCCTTGGGTGTATTATTCCCTTGAGATTTTAATATTAATTGCTTGGGTTTATTAGTGCCTTAGGTTTACAATATCCATCCCTTGGGTTTATTAATATAAGGGTTCATATTATTGGGGTATAATATTATTGATAGGGTTTATAATATTAATCTTAAGGTTTAATACAAATCCCTTGGGTTTATAATAGAAATTCCTTGGGTTTATTAATCTCACTGTGACAAAAGTTATCTCAATATGAAAATCAATTTCATGGTCAGCCATGGTCCAATGCTACATTGTGACAAGGATTGTGTCTATATGAAAATCAACCATGCTTAACCATAGTCAAATATGTTTATTTTAGGGTTTATATACCTTCGGTTTATAGTATTAATCCCTTAAGTTTAATATTATTCCCTTGGGTTCATAATGCCATGGACTTTTAGTATTAATCCCTTGGGTTTATAATATCAATTCCTTAGGTTTATTAATTTAAGGTTTCATATTCCTAGGGTATAATATTAATGTTAGGGTTTGATGGTAATTTTAGGGTTTATAATATTTATCTTAGGTTTAATATCCATTAGGTCTATAATATTAATCCCATGGGTTTATGACAAATATTTTCTCAATATGGAAATCAATCATGGTCAATCATGGTTAACATTTTTCAAACATGGCCGACCATGGTCAATTATGGTCAACCATGGTCCAACACCACATTGTGACAAAGATTGTCTCAATATGAAAATAAACCATGGTCAATCGTGGTCCAATGTCACATTGTGAGAAAGATTTTCTTAATGTGAAAATCAATCATGGTCAACCATGGTTAATAACCATAGTCATATTGTGACAAATATTGTCTTGATATGAAAATCAATCATGGTCAACCATGGTACAATGTCACATTGTGACAAAGATTATCTCAATGTGAAAATCAACCATGGTAAACCATGGTCAACCATGTTTATTTTAGAATTTATTTTATTTATCTTTGGATTTACATAGTTTGCTCTTATAATATTAATCCCTTGGGTTTAATATTATTCCCCTGTGCTTATAATCCCTTAGGTTCTTAGTATTAATCCATTCGGTTTATTATTCCCTTGGGTTTATAATATCAATCCCTTAGGTATATTAATCTAAGGGTTCATATTCCTAGGGTACAATATTATTCATAGGGTTTATAATATTAATCCTAAGGTTTTATGTAAATCCCTTGGGTTTATAATCATGGTCAACCATGGTCAACATCACATTGTGAAAAATATTGTCTCAATATGAAAATGAACCATGATTAACAATGATCAACCATCATCAATCATGGTCAACCATGGTCCAACATCACATTGTGACAAAGATTTTCTCAAAATTGAAATCAACCATGGTCAACCATTGTCCAATGTCACATTGTGAAAAAGATTATCTCAATATGAAAATCAACCATGATCAACCATAATTAATCATGATCAAGCATAATCGGCCATGATTAACTATGGTCTAATGTCACATTGTGACAAAGATTGTCTTAATATGAAAACCAAACATGGTCAACCATGTTGAACCATGGTCCACTATCATATTGTGACAAACATTGTCTCAATATATAAATCAACTATGGTTACCCACGGTTATTTTAGTGTTAATAATATTTATAATAGGGTTAATGTACCTTAGTTTATAATATTTTTCTTAGTGTTTATCATAGGATTTTATTGTTATGGGAATCAATCATGGTCAACCATGGTCAATCATGGTTCAATGTCGCATTCTGACAAGCATTGTCTCAATATGAAAATCAACCATGGTCATTCATGGTTCAACGTCACATTGTGACAAGCATTGTCTCAATATGAAAATCAACCATGGCCAACCATGTTCAATCATGGTCAACCATGGTCCAACATCGCATTGTAATGAAGATTGTCTCAATATAAAAGCCAATCATGATCAATATGAAAATCAACGATGGCCAATCATAGTCAACTATGGTCCAACACTACATTGTGACAAATATTGTCTCAATATGAAAATCAACGGTGGTCAATCATAGTCAATTATGGTCCAACACCACATTGTGACAAAGATTGTCACAATATGAAAACAAACCATGGTCAACCATGGTCCAACATCGCATTGTGAAAACAATTGCCTCAATATGAAAATCAACCATGGTTAACCATGGTCACATTATGACAAAGATTGTCTCATGGTCTAATGTTACATTGTGACAACCATGGCCCAACGTTGCGATGGGATAGAGATGGTATCAATGTGAAAATAAACCATGGTCAATCATGGTCAACCATGATCCAACATCGCATTGTGAATAAGATTGTCTCAATCCGAAAAACAACCATGGTCAACCATGTTTGTTTTAAGGTTTTTAATATTCTTAGGCTTTATATACCATGGGTTTACAAAACTAATACCTTGGGTTTAATATTATTCCCTTGGGTTTTTAGTATTAGTCCATTGGGTTTATTAATGTCATTGGGTTTATCATATCAATCCCTTGGGCTTATTAATCTAATGGTTTATATTCCTAGGGTATGATATTATTCATAGTGTTTATAATATAAATCCTAGTGTTTAATATAAATCCCTTGAGTTTATAATCATGGTAAACCATGGTCCAACGACACATTGTGACAAAGATTGTCTCAATATGAAAATCAACCATGGTGCGATGTCGCATTATGATAAAGATTGTCTCGATATGAGAATTAAACATGGTCAACAATGGTCCAATGTCACATTGTGACAAAGATTGTCTCAATATGAAAATCAACCATGGTTAATCATGGTCAATTATGGTCCAACATCACATTGTGACAAAAAATATTTCAATATGAAAATCAATCATAGTCAATCATGGTCCAACGTTGCATTGTGACAAGGATTGTCTCAATATGAAAGTCAACCATGGTATGATATTCCTATGGTATAATATTATTCATAAGATTTATAATATAAATCCAAGGTGGGTTATAAATGGCTTGGTTATTATATTAATAATCTTTTTTATTAATAATATCAAGATTTATTAATTAGGATATATCAATATTATTATCATATTATTATAATATAATATATTTATTATAATTATTATTAAATTATTATCATATTTATATGTAATAACAATATAAATAATAATATTTATAATAGAATCATTATTATTGTATTATTATTATATTTAAAATTTATTAATATCAATAATAATTTTATTCCATTATATTATCAATATATTTTATTAATAATCTAATTATATATAATTGATATACTATATATATCGAGAAAGAAATGGGGCTCGAAAGGGAAATTGAGAATGTCTCAATTTTTTTTGTGTTATGAGCTAATTGAAAATATCAGATATTTGACTCTTGGGTGATTTCGAGCTTGCTCCACAGAGAGTTCTAGGGTTTAACCAAGCGAGTGACAGAGGGAAACATGCACCCATGGAGGCACAAGGAGGAGGGAGCTCCACTCCTTCCTACAGTAATATGGTAGCAAACAGAGGAAGAGGAGGGAAAAAGAACAAACCTCCACAACCCTTGGAGGTCAAGACAAAAAACACTAAAACTCAGAAGGCAGAAGGCAGGAAAACCCATGCAGATCAAGTGCCCACGAAGAAGACCGTTAGGAGGAGAAAGAGGAAGACAGAGGTTAGGGAACAGAGAACAGAGCCAAGATGGGGCTCTGTAAACCCAAGACCATAACTAAACCTCGAGTTATTCTGAATTATCCAGCTCCACAAGCGCACAGGGATCACATGGAAAACTATGCCACCATATGAAAATTTATGGGAATCTAGCCATTAGAGAAAGCATTATACACCTGGATAAAATACAACTGGAAACCAAAGGAGGAGTGAAATATACATCTTGGATCCAAGCGTAAACATGGAAGACAGAGACAAGATTTTTGAAGGAGGACCATACTTCTTTGTAGCAGCTAGTCTCTATATGTGGCCATGGACGATGAACTTCGTGCCAGAACGAGAAACCTTCACTTCGGTACCAGTATGGATTAGACTATACTCCTTACCTTTAGATTATTGGATGCCAGAGTCTTTAAAATCTATAGGAAATAGATTAGGTCATTTCTTAAAAATTTCAGAGGCAACTCTACGGGGAAAATATACATCCTATGCTCGTATATGTGTGGAGATAGAATTATCAGGAGCCCTTCCAGATGAGGTCATTCTAGAAGTCTATGATGAGGAATGGGTTCAAACAGTTGACTATGAACACATCTTGTTCAAATTTCACAAATGTCATGAGCATGGACACCTATCCAGAGACTGTCCTCTTAATAATAGGGAGAAAATCCAAATACCAGCAAAGGGAAAGACCAGACAAGTTTCACCAAAGTAGGAGGAAAATGAAAAGGAGGGGGAAGGAAGACACAAAAGAAACCTATTGTGAATGATAACAAAACAAAAAGTTACAACAGTTTTGAGATCTTAGGAGAAAAAGAAGCAGATGGATGGGATCAAGAGAGTATAGAAAATCAGACGACAAGGGGGAAAGGAAAAGAGACCAGCATGGAGTTCACTCAGGAACATAATGAAAACACGATGGACCCTTTGTTTGGTCAATTTAGTATTCCTAAATTGATATCATTAATTGTCAACCCGGGGCTCGTAAGCTGATGAAGTGAAGGTGTACTATATGTACTTAAGCAACCTCTTAGAGCTTTTGTCGTTTTTGGGGGGTGTTGTTTGTGATTAATTTATCTTCCTAAGATAGATTGGTGTATTTATAAACAAATGAGTGATGGTGTGTGTGGAGTGAATTCTAGATGAGTGAGGGTGTGTGATTAGTGGTTTCTAACTATTTGCTGAAAAGGAAGACTTTGAAGGAAATGAATTAAAAATAAACTGAAAGCAAAGAACCACTTTCTAATGGTATTAGACACCATTCATGCTGCTGCAAAAATAAGAAAATCACTTAAAATACCAATGATAATGTTTATCTCTTCCTAACTCTCTTCCTCTAACACATAGTACTGTGTAAGACATGATTAAGAAGTAGCTAAAAGTAAGTCTAATAAATGATGAAAATGAGAAAATCTACTTTAAAGACTAGTGATAATATTTTGCTCTTTCTAACTCTCTGCCTATATCACATAGTACTGTGTAAAGCACGATTAGAAAGTAGCTAAGGATTAGTCTAGAAAGCACCCAAAGCCAGTTGGAAGTGATTAGTATTCTGATCTCTAAAAGATAAGCAATTTATAGTAAGAGATCATTCAAATGTTAGCAGACAGTTTTGAGAAATAAAACTAAAAACTAGTTATGGAAATGAAGTAAAAGACAGCAACTTTGAATCTGTCGACTGAAACTACCACTAGATACAAAGCAAACACATTAACACACAAATAATCTCGGGTCAAAAACCTGCAAAAGAGCAATGCTGATCAGCTTAAGAAAAGGATTCAAAATGACTTAAAATGAAGTGAATTATGCTGTACATAGGTCAAGAAAAGGAAATGCTGAACATGAAAATACTATACAAGGCTAATATGAACAGGGGCCCTCCATTCACATAACCCAAAGAAGACTCAAAGTGTTGAAAGCTCCAAAACAGCACTGCTTCTATTACTCCATGTGCAGAAATTCATAGTCAAGAGTGCTAGAACAGCACTATAAAAAAAGAGTCTTGGGAATGCTCAAAAATTACAACAAGTTCATAAAAATACAGCAAGTAAAAAAAGTTTACATAAGCATACGCAGATGCAAGTATTTATAGGCATCTGAAGGATAGCCTATGCGTGCTGCTAAAACTGAAAATAAACAAACTGTCATGCATAATAAAAGCTGCAATAACACGTCATGAGCCTGCGTGGGTGAGCTGGAGGTCCTGGTCGTCATGGGCATTGAATCCAAAGTTGGATTATGTCCCCCACATCCTGCGTAACACGGGCAAGTCACCGTTTGAGCTGACGTGACCCAACAGCTTACGCATCACCGTTAAGCTACCTTCGTTGACCGGATCTTGCCCCTGTTTGACTGGAGGTATAGATGACGTGGATGATTGAACAAATGGCACAGGAACCTCGAGCACCTTGATACCTAAGTACCCATGTGGCTCATTTGGCAAAATGGCACGTGGAACCTTGAGAACAACAAAAAGGCTGCGGAATCTCCAGATGGTTGCGAAATCATCAGATGGCTGCGGAATCGGCAGAGAGCTGCGGAATGCCTGTAAATATGTCAAAATCTAAACAAAACAGTCACACATTAGCAAAGCTCACTTGATCATGCTTAATGACATCTAATGTAATGATCTGGGTGGTTTTACATGGAAAATGAGGTGAAGGAGAGAGATAGGTGATGAAAAAAAACAGTAGATAATAGTAGATGATGAGGTGTAGGTTAGAGGCTCTACAAGTGTATAGAGACTGAACCTTCTTCCTTTGAGGAAGCAGTGTAGCAGTTAGTCTCGGTTGATGCTATGGTGGAGGAGTATGACTCCATCGTTTGGAACAATTTTTGGGATGTTGTCCCTGTTATCACTCAGGTTGTTCCCTGGCTCCAGGAGGGAATACGGCCGAGGTAACCACTAACCAATATTTCAGCTGTAGATCCTAGCCAATCTGCAACCAGAGAGGGCTCTCTCTTTGTGATCTAGATTTGTTTGACTGTATATTAGGCTAGTTATTAGATACAAGTTTTGTTTGGCGTTTGGAAGATGACATTGAGTAGAACAAGGCAGTAATTTGAGAGAAGTTCAGACCATTGGGTTGATGGAGTCTAATGGAAATAAACTTCTAGGTATGGTTTCCTTGGCAATAAGAAAACTACAGAGCAAGATAATTAAACATAAAACAACTTTGAAGTTGAAATAAGATGAAATGAAGTCAAGGAATGAAAGGCAATCAAGAATCTTTCATTATGTTAACAGAGGGAAATTGTATAAACATTATCAGGGAGCAGTTAAGAATTCCTTGATGATATTTAGAGTGAATGAACTAGGGAGACAAGAGCAATCAACAATTCTTGCCTATGCTAGTCCTGTGGAAAACATAAAAAATTACAGGAATTGAACACAGAGTACAGTAAAGTAAATTTTGGGTTATCCTTTTTTCCTGTAACTTAGAAAATGATATTTAGATGGTAAATAAGACACAAATACAGTAACATAAGAGTAAAGAAGACTTATTGATCCATGTATTAACACAAGAATTCTGCAATATATCCTTTTGCCATCGATTCCACAACTAGTAAGTTCACCAACAAAGCATTCCAACAATTTTTATTTCTAAAGAGTTCTCAAAAGCATACAACGCAAGTCTAGAATGATATTCACCATCCAATGATAATACATCTCTTTTGTAAGTATTTATATAAGTTTACAAATTATCCCGTAGGGAAATATCTGGACATAAATTTATCCATCTACTCTGAAAGAAGCAATAACTAATGTGGGAAAAACCGCGCAGCAATAACTGAGGAAATAAATGTGTTGTACTGGCTGCTGTAGGTGTACTATTTATTGTTGAACTTTTTACTCTGATAGTCGGTTGATGGCCGCTTTCCTGATGTTCTGTCCTGTTGTGTTGTCCTCTGCCACCTGTGTCTACGCTTGTTTTATCTTTTGGTGCGAATATTCTCCTCAACTGATTTTATTTTCCCTAACATTTCCTTTTAGATGTAATGCAAATAATTAACAAAAGGAAGAACTCAACTTATTTTGGCAAGACTTCAAGCATGATTTGCCACCATTGATCTGTTGGTAATTGATGCTTTCTTAGTTTAAGCAATGTCTCATCGGCTTTAGTGTACCTGTAATAATTTGGCCAGACTTGAAAGAGATGTGCTACCTCATGCTCAATAAAAAAAAAATCTTCCAGTTTATCATATAAACTTTGCCCTGTGGGAGGGACCGTCTCTTCTGTGCTGCTTGATGAAGCTGTAATCTGATTTTTCACATAGGTATTTAGCCTATGAGCATATTGTTCCTATTTTAATAGCTTCCCACTACTAGTGACCATTCTAGGTAGACCTTCGCATTGTAACATTGCAAATTTATGTTTGAAGGCTTCTATATCTGCCTGCATTTCCTGGCATTTTCTTTCTATTGTTTGAACAAAATTTATCATAGTTAGCACCTTTTTGACTCTTAAAATAGTTTCTGTCCTGTTATGAATGTCCAGGGACGCCAACTGTTCACCGGTATGAGTATTCAAAAAATTAATCATCTGGTTGGCTTGCTCATGCTTATTGGCCAATAATACCTTGGCCTTTTGAGTCTCATACTAAGCCACTCCTATCAACTCTATCTGGTCAAAAATAGTTTGTATTGCTATCCATTGATCAACAATAGCTTGGCCAATCTTATCCCACAAAATTGTCTTTATTTCTGTTAGGGTTCTGTGGAGAGTGAGGTCCTTCTCCAAGGCCTTTATTTTATTCTCTAGGGCCTTTACTTCCCTGGTCTTCTCTGCAACGGTCATATTTGATTTGTCATAACTAACCTCAATTTTGGCTAGTTTTTCCTTAGTCTCCTTGAGCTCTGCCATCTGGGTCTCCAAGGCCTTTATCTCTTTCATCATTTCCTCCATGCTTAAACTGGCCTCTTGCAATGCACTTGCTGTAGCTGCTGTTGAAGTTGAGGCACCTGCTGCTGAAGCTGGATCCAGGGGAGGCGCTGCTGTAGTGACTGCTGGAGGAGGAGCTGTGATTATTGGAGCTGTTTGGGATGGTTGAGAGGCCAACTCTAGCTATTTCCCTTGTAGAGCCTCTTCCAATGCTTTTTCTGTGTCCAACAGCCTTTGGTTCATCCTCATGAGCAGGCTGACCACATCCTCTTCTTCCTTTTGTTGTGCCACTTCTGTAGTTTGAGGATCTATGGTAGCTAGCAACTTCAATTGTCTTCTCAGAGCTGCTATGTCCTCCTCCTTTCTCCTTATTAAGGCATGTGCGCCTTTGGGATCCTTGGGATCATGTCCCAATTCTATAATGATTTCTTCCAAGGATTTTACCCTATTATCCTTGGCCAATGAGGAGGCTTTCTCCAGTTCTAGTTGGGTAGAAGTGTTATACAAAGAATTTTGTAATCTATGGGCCATTAGAGCCTTATCTGCTAAGGTGGAGTATACCATTTGTCCAGCCTGTTTATGCAACTCAATATAGTCTATTGGATGGATGTCTTTGACAAGAACTTCCAGATTGGTTCTGATATAATCTGCAGCTGACTGTGGCTGCTGTACAGTGGGTCTGAAGTGACTAAGAGTCATCTTCCCTTCTTGCATGTCATAGGTTGCCATCAGCCTCTATTGATTTGTGGGAGCCATTCTTAACAATTGATTGTAAAGCTGAAACCTCACTGGTTCGTTTCTAGCTTTAATTTCAGTGAATGCTCTTTTGATATCCGAGCCCTGCTGGGTCTGCTGCTTGGAGGATGAAACCTCCCCACTTGGCTGTCTCTCTTGCTCCTGCTGAAAGGACCTGGCTGATGTTTCCAAAGTAGGAGGGATCTGTTGATCAGAAGTTTCCTCACCCCTGATATTCCCTGTGGTATCTTTAGTAAATTCCTCCTTGGAATAGGGGTTTAGCCTCTGTCTCTTTTCCCCTTGCTGACCTGTAGATGTCCCTGTGGGTGTGTCTTCATGTCTGTCCCTCTTTTTAGCTCTTCCTTCATTGTGAGGGGTTTGCAGCACAGCGACCTCAACTGCCTCTATTTGGGTTGAAGGGTCTTGTTCTTGAACCTTTTCCTTATTTATGGATGGTTGTTCTGCCATTGTACTCTGTTGTTCTGAATGCTCAATTTCCTTGCCTTTCCCTACAGGTGAAATGATTTCTTTAGCCTGCTGTTGTGAAGATGTGGCAGCTGATGTGCTTGCTCCAATATGTTGAGGCTGTGTGAAGGGGACCCGTGCAAAATAATCCAGGTCAATTCTTTTCTCATGTTCTTTCATTTCTTTTTCTAATATTTCTTCTTCAGTAACCTCTTCATCTAATGTGCCCTCTACTCATTCTTATCGATTAGCATATTGTTCAATGTGAGGGATTGGCTGGTGCACATATCCTGAAAGCCTATGTTTGACTCTTCTAAAGCTTATGAAATGTTCAGGGTCATATGGTGCCCAAATGAAGCTTTGTTTCAGCATGAGCTCTTCGCTCAGCATCTTATCTACATCACTCCAGGCTTCTTCCATTTTACTGAAAACAAAAGGACCCAATTGATGTCTAATTTTGAGCTGTGCCTTCTTGTTTTTTCCATGGAAATGAGTCAACTCTGCACTACGGAATTGCCTGAAATATTCCAAGGCAAAAAGTCTCATGGGGACATATCTTGGCAGTTTATAGGGAGGCAACTCACAACCATAAATTCTGTCACTGTGTGGTTTTGGTAGAAGTACCAATCACCAATGTTGTAGCCCCTTGAAAGATGTAAGATTCTTTGCATTTCAGCAGTGAGCCTACCAGGAGGAGTCATCATCAATAGGCAAGTGGCTGGGTAGATGAACATATCAACAAACTCACAATATGTGTAGGGACAGAGGTGGACTTCATTGAACACTGAGTCCAGAAGATAACATATCTTCTCTCTCCTTTTGAATCTAGTTTCTTGAGAGGAACCTTGAAACTATCAGGGTGATAGTACAGTAGCAGATGGTAAATGTAGGAGGTATATTTAAACACTCTTTCTCTCTCCAGCATTATGAATTTCTCATGTATTTTGTTTGCTATGAAGGTAGCATAGTCATACATGACAGCAGGGGGCTATCCTGGAGTGAACATGGTTAATAGCACAAACACAGTTTCATCCACAAATTCTCCGGTTTTGCATCCTAGAATGTAGGAAATCATATCTACCAGGAGCCTGCCTGTTTCATTGAATGAGACTTGATGACAGGGTGGAGGATGAATGGCCTGGCACTGTGGCTGCATGAACAACTGATCTACCCTTGATATTTTTGAACTAGAGAGCTTTGCACCCTTGTCAAGCAGGAGTTTCATTGTAAGAGGAACTAGAGGCTGAGGTGGCTCAAAGTTTAGCATTTCATTTATGGATTGAGGAGTAATGTAGAACAGTACAGACCCATCTGGAGTGAGGATTGCTTGCTGTGTGGGGTCATAGTTTGCATGACACAGATGAATGAAGTCAGGCAGCACATTGACTGATGGGAGGTAGTAGATGGGCATACTAGATTACCAGATTCTTAGGATATCAGTGTTATTTCTGTGATTGTTTCTGAATTGACACACTGTTTTGAGGTGAGACTTGAGGCTTATCATGTCCTTGATCTGGAAGTCCCTGTTTGCCAAAGGTAACCATTCTAAATCCATATGTGGTGCATTCAAGGGTGCTATGTTGAGAGTCACTGGAGCCTCCATGCTTCAACTACTTGTGTTTTGATTGTAATATAGGTTTATGAAACAACAGAAAATAGGACTCTAGCTCTGAGGCTTTGTCTAGATATTAGAGATTGCGTTTTATGTGGCACTGACCTCACTGTGTAAAATTTATGGTTAAAAAGAAATGTTGCAGAGTCTAGCAGGGCCTTTTAAATGAATTTGCTAGATTGCAAGCTCTGTGAGCAGAATGCAGAGGAAATGGGCTTGAATTTTGACCGAAGGAGCGAAACCTTGTAGAGGGAAGTGGAAGTTGAGGAACTCTTTTTAGAAAACATGACAGAACAGAAGATACAGCGCACTGGTTTGGGTACAGGACTGAGCTTTTGCTTGTGGAGATTGCTACCTTTGGTGAAATTGACAGTCACAACAGAGTTTACCGAATTGGCTTGGAATGTTGGAAAAACAGGGGAAGAGCGCTCCTCTTACAGGTGATTTGACAATTTTAATTCAATACCCGGGCAGTTTTAGAGTCTCTGCAGGCGAAAATGGGCTCAAAGTGTGTTCTAATGGCCAATTTGCAGAGGGAAAAGTTTGTAGGTTTGCTTTGAATCAATAGCTCACATAGTGCATACAAGGTGGTGAATGATAGGCATGAGCACTTTTGGATTTGAATTATAGGTCTTTAGGCAATTTTAACAACGAATTTTAGAAAAAAAGGGTTTTCAAGCAAAAAATGGGTAAATACCTGTTTTTATGGTGCAGAGGATAGTTAGCAAGGGTGACTCGAGCTGTGGAGTTGAGCTACGGAGCACATTTGCAGGTTGATGGACTGTGCAACTTCCAGAGGCGGATTGGTCTTAAAATCACATGCACGTGCTTCACAGGCACAACAATAGAAAATAAACAAAAATAGTCGTTTTCACGAATTTTTAATGAATTTTGGACATTGTAGCACTTTTGGCGCTTTTTAACGATGATGTCATCATGACGTTTTTTTTTCGTTTAGCAGGTACGGAGGATGACGTGAAAACTGACGTGTATGGTGACGTGGTTGCTGACCAGGAGGGTGACATGGCAGACACGGTGACAGGAGAAATAGTGGTGGGTGATGACGTAACGCTGATGTGATAGTGACATGGGCGGAAGGACATAGGGTGGTAAGCGGTTTCCATCGGACCGCCTTTGGTACAAGGGTGGTATCTGTTAGAGGCGGCTTGATGCAATCAAAATGCGCCGAGTGTCCCTGTGTATGACGGGAAAATCGTCGATCATCGGGTACTAATGTCTCGTCGTCAGGGCGCGTCTGATATCGATAAGGACCGTCAGATCTGGGGGAGGCGATCCGACAGTGGACGGGAGGGGGATTTGACCGAGATTTAACAGAGCAATGCGTATGATAAACGTTAATTTTGTAAGTTTTCGGGTGGGTTTAGACTTTGGGTTATGGGTTGATTTATGTGGTAAAACCGACGGCTATGGTTATTAGTCCAACCAAATGTTAAACTAATCCCATTACATATGTGTGCACGGGGTTGTAGTATGGTTTAGGAGGGAGGGTTATCACGGTTATTTATTGAACCTGGCGTTAAATAAACCCCAAGGTTTTATGAATGCGGAAGGGTTAATATAAAGTCCCAAATAGACTTAATATTTCCCGAACTTGTGTTAAATGGCTATAGTTGCCAGGGGTAGGGATATTTAGGTATTTTTTGGGTATTTTATATAGTTTTTTATAAAATAGGGGTGAGGAAATGATAAAGGAGCTATATACATAGAGTTAGGGTGTTAATATGCCAAGTGATAGGGAAATTCTAAGTTTATAGAGTAAAACTTATATTTATTTATGAGATGAAGGGGAAATGAGATGATGGTTTTTACACAAGAAATGTGGCTTGTGTTTACCAAGCAAAGTCAATGTTTTGCTTGGTACTTTGCAAAATGAAATGAATTAGGACTATTGAGCAGATCTCAATATCCTTAGGGGATGTTAGTGAATGATTTCTGGGGGAATGAAAGGGGAAGTTAGTCATGCTTCCTT
The DNA here is from genome assembly GCA_000404065.3 of Pinus taeda. Taxonomy (NCBI): domain Eukaryota; kingdom Viridiplantae; phylum Streptophyta; class Pinopsida; order Pinales; family Pinaceae; genus Pinus; species Pinus taeda. Next base: position 9,114 of record APFE031104316.1, on the reverse strand, counting down.
TGTTGTACAACCATACAACTGCCATGGTAATTGTGTTATTGATGAGATGAGTTTTTCTTGACAAGACAAAAAGTGATCACAAACTTGCTTCTGCAACCTCAAACTACCTACCCATCGTAAAATATCTAGCATTTTTTCTTCCTTTGATTGGGTGCATTTGAGCTAGCAAACCCTGCTTTTCCTTCTTTTCTTTTGACTACCCTCCTATCTAAAACTATCCTTATTTCAACCAAGGGCTCAGATTGAGTAGTTGGGCCCTTTATTTCTCTACCTAATCTAGTGACCTGCCAAGCTTGAACTATTTGAGCAAATCTTATTCTCTATTCTAAAACAATAAATTTAAACATGAACTAGCCAGGGTTGCACTGTCTGGCTATTCATCAACTGTAAGAAAATCAGTAATTGCACTTCCTTGTTTGCATCTGTCATCAAGCCACTTTCCCAGTCTTCCCTTGGAATTGCTTTCTTTTCTCTTTATCTGAATCTTGATTGTTGATAATATGGAACCTTTGCAGCATGGAAAGGGTGATCATATTTGGTATTTCCACAGTCAATCATGAGAGATGACACCTATTGGTATAGGAACCTAACAGTGGCTCCACTTGGGGATGGCTTTTCAAAGAGAAATGCCAAGAACAGTAGGTCAGATGGCCTCATTCTTATTTCTTGGTGTGTTTATAAAACTTCCTTTTGTTGCAAGCTAACCAACTGGACCTTTCTGGCATGGATGGATTTCTCATAAGCTAATCTAAAACTTTGTGTAGCTCTGTCTTTGATGGTTGGTCATAATTTTTTCCATCATTTCTATGTTTCCCAAGTTCTTTCTTGCTTTCTTCTGGTAAACTCAAAATATATACCAAGTGTGGTATCATTGTTGGCCTTTTTCCTCAAAATTTGCTGCACTTTATCTCATATCCTAATGCTGAAATGAACTGCTAAAGTAAACCCTTTTTATGTACAAGCTACCCTCTCCTTGTGTTTTAACAAGGGGGGTCAAAATAATGCTTGAGCATTCGCCCATTGATTGGGCCCTCCTGAGCTTCTGGGCCATCCAGACTCTTCAAAAAATAGGTGTTGTTTCCTTGTACAACCTGAATAACAAAGGGGCCTGTCCATAGGAAATCAAATTTGCCATGTTTCCCTTTGTCTTCCCTTCTAGAGTCCCACTTTAGTACTTTGTCTCCTATGAAGAAGTCTTCAGCTTTTGTCCTTTTGTCAAAAATTTTCTTGAGTTTGTCTTGCAGAATTTGAGTTATCTGGTATACTTCCTCTCTAGTTTGTTGCAAGTGAATAGTTTGATTGATTCTCCTTTGGATTGTATTAGGTTCTTCTTGTAACTCTTGCAAAAATTTGATCACAGCCTCCATGCCATAAACCAATTCATATGGGTTGGTTCTAATAGATCTTTTTATGGTCAATCTATCCGCCCACAATGCATTTGCTAACTTTTAATGCCAGTTCTTTTTGTTCTCCTCCAAGACTTTTTTGATGATATTGATCAAGCTTTTATTAGATGACTTTGCTAGGTCATTACCTTGAGGGTAATAAGCTGTGGAATGACCTAAGGTAATGTGTATTTGTGGCAAAAAGTGATCATTCTTTTGGACTTGAAGGCAGCATCATTGTCTGTAATAATCTTTTCTGGACATCCAAATCTAGACAGGATATTGGTCTCTAAGAATTTCATGATGATTGAGTCATTGGCTTGCCTATAAGGGATAGCTTCTATCCATTTGGTAAAGTAATCTGTGGCAGTTAGGATCCAATGAAATCTAAACCCCATTGTTGAAAAGGCCTTTCAGTTGAAATAGGTTTGAGGGGCAAGGGCAACAGCTTCCTCTTGCCTTCAAAGATTTGGCATTTATGGCAGGAAACTACAAATTTTCTCACATCAGTAAAAAGGGAGGGCCAATAAAAACCAGCTCTTAGAATCTTATCAGCTGTGGATTTCCAGTATAGATATCCTCCATAGTCCCCTCCATGAAACTCCTTGAGTATTTTGTCAGTTTCATCCTGAACTAAGCAATTGAGCAAAACTCCTTCATAATTTTTCAAAAATAAAACACTGTCTATAATACAAAACTTTGAAGCTTTCATTTTCAAGAATCTCTTTTTGGTTCTGGATAACCCTGGAGGAGCTTGCATGTTTAACAAAACAAAACATATATTAGTGTACCAAGGTGATTGTAAAAAGGCTTGATTGATCTGCGGAGTCACCATCTCCTGTTTGTTATCCAGTTCATTGATGTCAAGGGCTTGAAAGTTGGTTTCAGTCATTAATTTGGCTAACCCTTGTCCTTTTATGAGTTTTTTTGGCTTGATTTCAATGTCATACTCTAGAATGTTGGCTATCCATTTGCCCCTTTTGCCTTCAATTTCTTCTTGAGTAAGAATATCTTTAACCACTGCATTTGGAACATAGGAAATTATGTGAGAGTACAAGATATAAATTCTGAAATCCTTTATGGCCTTCACAAGAGCATATGCCTACTTCTCCATGATTTGGTATTTGAGAGGGGCATCTCTAAGTGTCTTGCTGAAGAAAGCAATGGGCTTTTCACATACTAGGTCATCTTTTTGTAATAGGACTGTAGCAATAATATGCTCAGATGCAAAGGAAAAGATTATAAAATCTTTATCAAACCTGGGACTTGTAAGAACATGTGTTCTTCTCAAAGCTATTTTGATTTCCTCAAAGGCTTGTTTAGCTTCTATTGTCCATTTGACTTTAGAATCTTTCTTCCACATATTATTCAACAGTCTAATCAGTTCGGCCAGATTGGGAATGAATCTTCTTAGGAAATTAATTTTCCCTAGAAAGGCTTGTAATTATTTGATGTTTCTTGGGTGAGGGACTTGAAGGATGGCCTGTATTCTATTTGGATCTATTCTTATTCCATCTTTAGAAATTATGTGACCTAGGAGTTTGCCTTCTTCCAGGCCAAATAATGATTTCTTTGGGTTCAATGATATGCCATATTTTCTGCAAATTAGAAACACTCGCCTTAAATGATCTAAATGTTCTTGGTCTGATTTTGAAAAAGTAGTAAGATCATCAAGGTATACGACTAAAAAGTCATGGATCTCTTTAGCAAAAGCTATGTCCATTGCTCTCTGAAATGTGGCTCCTGCATTTTTGAGTCCAAAAGGCATCTTCACATATTTAAAGGTTCCCCAGGGTGTTGTAAAGGCCGTTTTATCTTCGTCATCTGGGTGAACTAAAATATGATTGAATCTTGAAAATCCATATAGCAATGAGATCCTTGATGCACCCACTACCCTTTGTAAAATATGATCCATCTTGGGTAAGGGGTAGTGGTCTTTGAGAGAGACTTTATTCAGATTTCTCAGGTCAACACAAAGCCTTATCTCTCTAGTTTTCTTTCTAGTGGGCACTAGATTTGAAATCCATTCAGAAAACCTAATGGGTGCAATTATTCCAGCTTGATACATTCTTATGACTTCTTTTTCAATGAGGGGAAGGAGGACTGGATTAATCCTCCTCAGATTTTGTTTAAAAGGTTTCTAGTTTTCTTTCAAGGGTATTGTGTGTTGGATAACAGAAGTGTCATAGGAATTGAGATCCTCATAGCTCCATGCAAAGACATCTTGGAACTCTTTAAACAACTCAATGTATTTCAGTTTTTGGTCAGGAGGCAATGTTTTGGATAGTTTTACCATTTTGGGATTTTCTGTGGTTCCAATATTGCAGTCCTCAATTTCTGCATTCAGTGGTTGCATTTTTGGTTTTCTTGGAATGTCATTTGAATCAAATATATCTTCTAAAGGAGTTAGGCATATGGGTAGGACATTGTCCTTAAGCTAAATTACTTCGGATTCTTCCTCAATCATTTCATCAAAGTTCATTTGTTTGAGTTCTTGCAGTTTTCTGTGATTAAAAGTTGTTGGATTCAAAATCAAATTTGCTGCTTCAGCTGATATATTTGGCTCAACTTTGTCAATTTGCTGTTGATCATCAATAGTGCTTGTGTCTATGTTTATGCTTGAAAATTCTTCTTTAAAGTGAGGAAGTTATTGATTTGGGTGTCATTCTCAAATACTTGCCAATTTTTCACATTATCTGGGACAGCAGGTCTGTGTTTGATCTTAGCAGTGAAGTGATGATTAGGCTCAAAAGGCAGTTTACAAGTGCTGGAAAAGGTTGCCAAAATATGTGCATGTAGGTTGTGTTTTCTTGGAATTTTAGTGAGTTATGATCCCAAGAAGGTGTTTAGTATTTCCATAGCTGCGCCTCTATAAGCCCTTAGCCTAGGATCATTTGTAACAAAGTTTCCCTTTATCTGTTGTATTATTAAATCTGAATTTCTTAGAATTGAAATCTTGGTGACCCCTAGACATCTAATTAGTTTGAGCCCCAGCAAAAGGGCTTCATATTCGGCCATATTTTTTGTGCACTTGAAATTTAGCCTATATGCATGACCCTGAGCATGGTCATTTTGTATGTTGTGTATCCAAATCCCTACCCCGGCTCCCAATTTGTTTACTGATCCATCAAACTCTAAGTACCATAAGATTACTTGATCAACACTTGTCTCAGCAATTTTGGGGACTTGCTTAGTGGGCAGTCAGTTCGAACTTTGTAGCTGGTTCGATATGTCGGGTTCACTTGTTACTTCAATCAAATCAACAATTTTTTGGTGCTGGTCACTAGATTGTTTGTTCATTGTTGGTGTTGTTTCTAGGAGTTTGACCTCAGTTTTGGAGCACATGTCAGCATTGTATAAGATAAATGAATCCATGTCAGAGTGTATGGAATAGATGGGGCAGTTTTGGGGCTTCTCTTGATTGCTAACCACATATTTCATCAATGTTTCCCTGTACAACCTCTTTGGGTGGCCAAATACTGACATGGTGGCATATGACATATCTAGTTGCAAAGATCCTTGAAGTTTTGCGCCCCAAGATCTAGATAGTCGCTGATCCGGATTTAAACAGGGACGCAACAAAATACAGAGATAACCATATACACAAAGATGCAGTGGAAACAATGCTTCATTTCATTAATGGAAAATACCGAAATATGCTTACAACCAGAAATGGAAATAAACCGGCAAGGGCGATGGTAGCTTATCTCTGAGAAGAGATGTGGTGACTACATGCCTTTGAACTGTGTTACAATGAGGCTCCGAGGCCTATTTATTTTTGAGAAACAATGAAAAACCCTTCACATCCCAAAACCTAACCCTAGAAGATGAAACGCCAAATTGTGGGCCCCGTTTGGGTAAATTGGTACATCAATTCCCCGGGGTCGTAACTTTGGTATATGATCTCCATTTGACGCGTACGATAGCTCGTTAGAAAGATCTATCCGAGAACTACCACTTTGGGAAGGGCAACATCGGTCCATGGACCCATGTTGCCCCC